>NAJL01000086.1:0-61398 GCA_005059885.1 Salinomyces thailandicus | reverse complement strand
AAACCTCTCTTCCTCCGTCCTCGCCCGACGCGACGGCCCCCGGCAATCATCCTCCGGAATCCAACAAAGCCATGCCGCGCGTGGGTTAGGTACCGCGGGAGTCGCATAGCTAGAGACTGGTTCGTGCCCTCCCCTGCAGCCCCCGATGATCCACCGCAAAACAAAGTGCTTTCCACTGCACACTGTTTGCCGCGTACGAAAGTACAAGGTCCTGTAGCTACAAGGTCGGCAATACAACCCGTCATACCGCCGTCGTAACGCTCGCCGTATGCGTATGCTCAATAACCAAGGCAGTAAAGTACAGACTGCTGCGCAACAACGCTATATAGCTTCTCAATCTACCCGCGCATCCACCAACGGGGAGAATTCGGCCTCTCAGCTCTACAGATATGATCGAAACCACTTCTATTTGCCGTTATCTGATTACGCTGGCTTCTGGACGCAGATGGCTCGGCGGTCGGGAGAAGATTGCACCTTGCTGCTTGAAAAAGAAGTGAGATCATGATGTACCTTGCAACTCGAATGTAAGCAAACACCTTCGCCTGATGAGCTTCTAAGAGTAGGGTTTCTTTCCGCCATCGTTGGACCGAGAGAAGTCGTGTTGTCTTGGGGTTCTCGTTCCTCAATGTAGAACACGATTTCTCCGGTTCAGCGGTGGTTCTTCTTTTGTTGTGTCAGGGAAGTTTGTCGATTAAATTCAAAGAACCGAGCGGCTTTGATTTCTTCTTAGTGGACTTTCTACTTCTGCCGATTTTTCTTCTTGAAGAGGGGCCCAGATAAGAGCTCCATCCACAATAAGAGCCTCCAGCGGATGGTAGGCTTATGAATCAAAGGGGTTTTATGGATCAGCTGGCCGTCGCTCGCAGGCGTGCAGACACTTCGCGGTGGAGCTCTTGCCCGTCGTGATCAAGAGCAACGTTACATGCCGCACCGCGCGAGTTTTCAGATACTGGTCTGTAGCCGACTCAAGAAATATAGCACCTGACCTGGTGGAGAGCCAGTATTTCCGGAAGTACGACAGCTGGACTCGCCACTCAAGAGTCTGACAATTTACTGCTCTTTACTATGCATTCGCGCAAATATTCGCCTCCTGGCGCAACGGTGAAGAGGTAGGCACGGCCAAGACATCAGGATGTGCACTAAAAGAGAGGACTGTTCCGCTCATACTCGCTCGAGTCTATAGCGTGACACTGTTCGCCAGTGGTGATACAATGCTCCTCGATAACAGGACAAGGGACAAGACATCTGTTTTGTCCTTGTCGGCTACTCCGACACGCATCACGCCTACTCAGTCACTAAGGAAGACACGCATCACGCCTACTCAGTCACTAGGGAGAGCAATTTTGTCTTTTAAGAATGGCTCCATCCTATGCAAGAGTGCTTCGACGCACCTAGGTTTCGACCATGCCTCCACCAGAATCGTCATCATCCACTGTGAAAGATCTGGCGTAAGCAGAACGGAGGAGCGACAGTCAAGTGGAAAGCGTGGCATGCAACTGGTGCAGGTCCAGGCGGTGGTGTGCGCTGTTGACACGTCAGGCGGGGCTCTTCTTTCTCTCACTTTGTACGACTGTTGACTGTCCTATTGCCTGCGAATGATTAAGGTAGTAGCCAATCAAAGCGTCTGTATGCACATCATCTGCTATTGTTGGCCTGATCGAATTACACCTCATCAAGCGCCAACGTCAATCTCCGTCGGCGCCACGCTTCTCTGGGTACGCCGCACCGAATTAACGGTCCCCCGGAAACAGTCTGGACTGCCCATACGAACGTCTCGCTGGTTGAGGAATAAAGGAAGGCAGCGAGACAGCTCATGTACAGGCAAACACGGCCACCTGTGTCCGCTCTCGGGCCCTTTCTAGAGTAGAGGCTGCTTGAAACGGCACGAAAACAGCAGTATGCTTTCCACAACAGCCTTCATGCAAAGTGAGAGGAATTTGACGATGCTGGAATGATGTAGCTGGAGCCCCATGGTCTCGATGTCGGCAACGCCGCTGCCTTGTAAGGTACCTTAGTCACCATTTTGGACGGCGTGCTCCGGCATGCTGCTCGCGTTGGTCGAGTGTTTGCACGAGGTCTGGTGGTGGGACGCAGTATAAGCCGACAAATTGCGCATTCACGAAGAAGTCGTTGGTGTTATAATTAGGTTTGCCCGCGAACACAGTCTCACGCGGAGATCGCTACTAAGAAGAAGTGTTGGCGCTTGGCCTACGCGTAGTGCTCTTCGCTTACGTGCCATGATGTCCTGAGCTGTAATCTCACCCTGTCGTTGAGTCTCTCCTTTTTCCTCCCTTGCTCCTCCTTTTCGCCACTACTTGCCTTTAATGCTCTGCGTGTTCAAAGATCCCCAACGACACTCATGACCGTTCGTTACCGTCGCCCCGTCGGCTTGACGGTAAGACCAGGGTGAGTGGGTGGAGTGGCAAACATTATCAAGGATGAAAAGGACGTCTAGGCGAAGCTCAGGAACCACTGGCCAGTCCCTTGTTCCACTCAATTTGCCCCGCGTGAAGATCCCCGATGAGTCCCCGTCCAATTGCTGCCCCAAAGACCCTTTTATCCCCTCGACCTGGATGACCTCCCTCGACATCTTTGCATGTGACGCTCGTGGACGATGCTGGCTTCCGTCTGTGGTTCGTTGGGTTGCTGTATACAGTGGCGACACAGGCGATACAGCCTACAGGTATATATCGTTTGCCTATTCGGAGTCCTGGGTGTACTGCAGGCATGTGGACCCGCTGAGCCCGGCGTCATGTCTTGATCTGATATCATCCCCGAGACCTCAGCAATCCGCCTGGGATGAGCACCAGGGGATGACCGCACCGTCCGTTGTTCTGTCCAAGCGATATGATGGTAATCAGCGACCCCATGGGGCGGCTGTACAACGCGGCAAGGGTCGTACGTAGGGACCAACAGGGGATACCGTGATCAAGGCAAGTCGTGAGAAGAAGGACGTCCGTCTTCGTCCTGTCTTTCTACTCTCTCTTACTCTTCTCGCTCTCTTTCGTTGGTGTTGGCTACTATGCCTTCCAAGGATGAGAAGCGAGGCACTTCAGCCTCAGCGGAGTCTACATCGGATGGCACAGCGCCGCCTGCGACGTTCGGCCAGAAGTCCAGACGACACTGTGCGAGATTCTGGTGGATCTACGTCCTCGCATTCATCGCGATCGTACTGGTCGTAGTCCTACCAGTGTACGCTCTATTCCTCCAACACCCTCTCTTTGCAGTTCAAAGCTAAACCCCCGTCCAAAGGATATACGTGGGCTATCCAAACATAGCCCAAAACGGAATCAACCACGCAACTCTAGACATCACCGACGAAGCCATCCTCAACCCCTCACCCGACTCCGTGGATGTGAACCTCACAAGCCGCTTCATTACCAGCTCCAGCTACCACCCGAACCTCGACCCCTTCAACGCATCCTTGTATCTCCAAGGAAGCGATCACCCTTTCCTCAACCTTCACATCCCAGAGATCAAAGGCGCGAAGAACGGGACGGTCGTGCAGGTAGATCAGACGAACGTCGCCATTGAGAACGAAGATGCATTCGCCGAATACTGCCAGAAGACACTAGCCAGTAAAGAGTACACGGTCTATCTAACAGGCCAAGGCGGATTAAAACAAGGCAGCTTGCCGTATACGACCGTCAACTACAACAACAGTATCTCAATGAAAGGTTCCGCTCCCCCCTCTTCCTCACCACCAACCCACCCACCCTCTCAACCCTCCCCAACCCTCCCCAACCCCGACTAAACCCCACGCAGGCCTAAACAAATTCACCGGCCTCAAAGTGACAAACTTCACCCTCCTCAACACCACCACCAACACCACCATCGCCGGCGCCAACTCGCACGGCCACGTCCTCATGCCCAACCCCTCCATCCTCACCCTCGCCCTCGGCGACGTGCACATCCTAATGTCAGTCAACCACACACAAATCGCCAACGCCACGCTCCCGGCCCTCGTCCTCCGCCCGGGCAACCACACCTACGCCATGGAAGCCACGACGAACGAAACGGCCGTGGCGCTTTTGTTGCAGAACCCTGCGTATAGATGTGGCGTGCTGCCTGTGGATATTGTCGGGGAGAAGGCGGTTTATGGGGGTCAGAGGCTGGGGTATTATTCTAGGGCGTTGCGGGAAGTGCAGGGTTTGAGGACTGTGTTTAATATTACCGATACGTTGGTTGAGGCGGGGTTGGGGGGTGCGGTTGGGGGGAGTTGTATTTAGTTGGAGGGATTGAGGCCGGATTGGTATGTGTTTGGGAGGGGGTTAGACGGGGCTGGATGTGAAGACCTGCCGTCGGTGTCTTTTGTGTTTTGCTCTAGGGTTGAGGGCAAGTAAGTTGGTTTGGGGCTGGGTATTCGTGGGTGCGAGTAGCGCTGGTTGTGAGCAATGAATTGAGACTGTAGGGGAAAGACATGACATGTTTCAGCTCCAGCTAGATCGTCACCGAACGATCAAGAAGCGGCTGACTAAGGCATTGTAGCGATGTATTAGAAACACTCGACTCACGAACGAGGAAGGAATGAAGCTCCGGTTTGTGAGGTGAGCATAGTTCTTGCATAGATATAGTTCTTGCATGGATACCCAGGGTGCCGTGAGTGCTCAGCAGGGCGCCGCAGCCAGACCTTGCGAAGTGGCAAGTGTGCTATATGCGCAAGACCCTCAGTCGACTATTGACACCTGCCGCTAATGATAGCAAGCAGTGCATACCCAGTAAGATAATATTCGCCGGCTACCTTGTCCACGCTCTCACATCCCACAGACTCGCCCTTCTCCCCTCTCTCTCCCCCCTCAAGCAAAGTTCTTCTTCTCATGCTCCATAATCGCATCCACCTTCTTCGCACTCCCACTCTGCGGATCAAACGTATACCCAACCCACTCCTTGGCCAACCTCCTCGCCAACTCAATCCCCACAACCCTCTCGCCCATACACAACACCTGCGCATCATTACTCAAAATCGCCCTCTCGACACTAAAGCTGTCGTGCGCCGTCACGGCGCGAATGCCAGGCACTTTGTTCGCCGAGATGGCCACACCGAGCCCCGTGCCGCAGATCAGCAAGGCGCGGTCCGCTTCGCCCTTTTGGATGAGTTTGGCGGCGTCGACGGCCGGGTGCGGGTAGGCGGTTTTGTCGCTGGTCTCGTGCACGCCGACGTCGATGACGCTGGCGACGCGCGGGTCGGCTTCGAGGTCGGCTTTGATCTTGGCCTTGTAGCCTACGCCGGCGTCGTCGCCGCCCATGGCGATGCGCAGGCCGGACTTGGCGGACATGGTTTCGATTGATGTGGTTTAGATGTATAGATGTGGTATGGTGTTGTTTCTACAGCTGGCTGGTGTTGCAGCCGTGAGTGACGTCTGATTCCTCGAAGATGTGGCCGGAGGTTACGTGAGGATGGCGGATGCCTTTGCTTTCGTAGGTGACGGGGTTAGAAGTCACCGTCGTGGTCGCCTGGTATTGGTGCGGGGTTTCTTCGTCGACTTGCTTCGTCTCGCCGGTCTTGTGGTTGATGGATTTCTTATGAAGAGACTTGGAGTCGATTTCAAAGTGAGAAGAGATTTGGATCTTTTTGTTGGACGATGACATAATAGTACAGGTGTTGCTTGTGGACGGCTTTGCTCGACAGGGTAAAGTGTCCGGGTGTGCTACTTTGCCTACAGTGACGGGAGCTTTCGGTTGTTGTTGGCGGTGGCCGTGACGTTGGGCGGGATGTGAGCGGAGGGGGGAGCTTTCGGACTGCCGCTTTCAGTATCGGCTCCATGTGGGGGCTGCGGAGCTCCAAGACGTCTCCACTGGACAACTTGGGGTTGCCGCGAGACGAGGTTTCTATATATCGTTCTCTTCCACTGCGCACGTATCTGCCTCCCTTGCATCCGTGAAAATATATGTCTGAGATGTATTTGAATGGGGGAGTGTGACGACTACAACTCCTTCGCCTGGCGAAGTGACAGCATGAATCTCTCTCGATAGCTTGCACGATGGTGGGCACCTTGAAGCACGTTACTCGCAGTATCCTGCACTCGATGTCTTTTCCACGGCCCTGCCCCTGTGCTTCTCGAGTGCACAGTCAGTCGCTTTGAGAAGTGAACGGCAGGACCTGGCTACCGCATTTATAGCAAAGCGCACCGCCAGGCGACATGGAAGAAGGCCCTTACAGATTGACCCGCGCCACACATAGCAAGTACTTAGCTACGGCCAGCAAGCAAATGAAGCGAATGAACTGCTTCGAAGTTGGGCCTGCCTGACAGTGCGGCTACTGAACCAAAGACGCAGTTATCAGCGGCCTAAGATGTGACGCGTAAGAACCAGATCAAGCGCCGGCTACTGAACGCACACGTCCAGACCTGTTTCCAGCAGCGACTTACAGTGGCGGTGTCTGTCGTTACTGGCGAAGGTTCGTCTTTCTCTTTGCATCTCATTCGATGAGACTTGCAGGCCGTCGAATGAGGTCCCAAATTGAGAAGAACCCGGTCACCATGTTAGCGGTCGACTGCTTTTCCGGCAGGTTCGCTGCACGTCCATAGAAAGCGACGGATTATCGGTAGTCCAGTCACGGGCAGCCACGGGTTGCGTGTCCAGTTTCGCTCCGCGATTCAATCGTACTCATCGAAACCTGTCAGGCCGTCGGTGAGCGCATTTAGAAGCCTGTTGTTCGGCGAGGTAGTGCGGTCTCTCCTGACATCCATCGGTACAGCTGTGCGGTAACAGTCACTCTGTGTGTGACTGCGGTAAGCTCTGAGTGGTTTTAGTGTCGTAGTGACGAGATGAAGTTTCCGCAGTTGCTGCACATTATGGCGGTGCCGAACACAAGTATGACAGTAACTTCACTTTATTCCGGTCGAACGCAAGGCTTTGCTCGAATATATAAGGATGTTGCAGAGACGAAAACCACGAAGTCTTCAGTCTTGGAGTGACGACCGGCAACGAGTAATGGGCTTGGAGTACACGCGAGTGACACGGTCACACGGGATTTTGTAGTCGAGGGCTAAGGGAGTACTCGTCGACAGCCCTTTTGACGGCCTCGAAACAACCTAAGGTATCTGAGGTTGAATCGTCTAGTCCGGGCTGAAGGTTGGACGAGGTCAAAGATAGAAGGCAGCGGGCGAGAACTCCTCCATTGCGGCATGACCAAAAATCCAGTCACATCTTCACGCGAGTGCAAAGGCTGAGTCGTGGTCATGACAAAGAGAAGAGAAGGGGGAAGTTGAGTGGATGTATGGAGAGAGCGCTGGATGTTAGCTCGTTGACGCCTCAGGCATCAAACCCGCGTCACAACCCTCCACCTGCAGGTCGCTGCTGGGAACCTAACTGGACGACCATCAAGTGACGGGAGCCATAGAGACGTCCTCGTTCATATACAGCACACCTCGCCCAGAACCCATCCAAGCCCTCTCTCCCGCCCTTCTCACAGCACCCTACAACACCACACTCCACCATGGCCAACGGGTAAGCCAACTCAAACCCCTGCGACTGTCGCAACCCCCGTTTCGCCCCCGGAGCCGCCCACTAACAGCACACCCGCAAAACAGCTGGAGCCTCATCATCTCAATCGTCTTCATCATCGTCTTCAGCGCCGCCGCATGGTTCTTCTCCCCGAAAGGCGACACCCAGACCGTCTGGCGCTCGACCCTGATCCTCAGCGCATGGAGTTGCTGGTTGATGTGGGGTACGTGCCATCCATCCCATCTCCTAGCGCAGGCGACAGCAATACGAGAATGATTCACACGGTGGAACTGTGTCTGATAGAGTTCCTACGGGCTGACATGTGTAACAGCCATCACCTTCCTAGCGCAATGGCACCCTCTTATCATGCCGGAACGAAGCGATTTGCGGCCTGAATACCATAATGGGCCGGTCAAGGGCGGTGGGAGCATGTTCTGATTGATGGCCGGGAGTGGTTTGTGACAAGCGTGGCATGAGTCTGGAGTACGGCGCTAGATGGGATTGTGTACAAAATGGGATATGCCTATGGGCTAAGTTAGGGGAAGGGGACGAGTCGCGGGATTGAACAGAATGGTGCGATTCTGCAGCATGAGGCGAATATATGCGAGAGGAGTGACACTGCGTGCTGGTGCGGCGTGGTTCTCGTATGCAACAACGGTTCGCCTATGTGCTACTGTCTGCAAAAGCCAGCTCAGATCACCCCAGTCCTAGCGCAGCCACCACCTGTCTCCAGACTTCAATCAGATCTCCCGTTTCCACTACGCCTGCCGCAGCCACGCCACCACCTATGCCAACAGCACGTAAAATGAGCTGGTCCACGACGTTAGCGCAAGCTTTTGAAGCAGCCGTCGGATGAGATCAGGTACTTACCCATCCAACTGCCGCCCGTCCCACAGCTCCCACCCCACAGAGAAGTGCCGCTCTCACATACCCACATCCAAGCAGAATCTCCAAAGCCGCAACATTGTTGATGATAACAGCCCAACTCACAGCGCTCGCCGAAGAAGGTAAGTCGTACTGCCACACGAGCAGCAGCAAAGGAAATAATTTCGTGAACGAACTCAACAGCAACGCCGTACTGATCAGCGCGGGATGAGGGTAGTAAGGCACCAACTTCGTCATCCAACCCGGCAGTCTCAGACTCAGTAACATCCGGATCGGTAAGTGGAAACTCGCTGTCTCCGCGGCACACAGGAAGAGGAAGAAGAAGTATTGGACGAGGATGGGTTGTTCGGCTAACATGTTGCCTTCTGCGCCAGCTTCGGGCTGGAGACTGGCGTTGGCTGCGGGATTGTCTCTCCAGCTTGGTGATGGGAAGGGTGGTAAGGGTGGCGGTGGCGAGAGAGGGAGGCTAGGAGAGGAGGCCGGTGTGGCTTTTTCGATCCGTGCCCAGGTGAGGTAGACGTCAAAGAGCAGGAGGAGGGTGGCGAAGCGGAGGATTGAGGGCTGGAGATTTTTAGTGTCTTTCCTGGCTTTCCTTCAGGCTTGAATTTGGGATGGAATTGCTGCTGTAGTTTAGACATCCAAGAGTGATGGGCTGCGAAACAGTTGTCCGGGTTCCAGTGCACAGGATGGAGCATCGTTCAGAGCTTTGAGGAGATAGAAGAAAGGTGAGGAGATACGAGGAAGGTGATACGATGGAAGGGGCGGTGCGAAACATACATCAAATCGATCGTCTTCCCGCCCTAGGTAGTTGAACAAGAGATGTCTGTAGACCTACCATCCCATCAGCATGGGTCTTCACTTTCCGTTTCTACCCAGCGATTTCACACGACCGCGCCTCTCCCCCGTCCGAGGTCCAAGACACACCTCATGCCGTCTCCGGGGGGAAAGAGGCGGTGGCAACACACCATAGATACGATGGACCTACCTGCGGCCTAATAAGCACCAGATCCAGAAACAACACGACAAAGTCATGCTCGACGTATTTGTCCGCGAAGCCTTTGCATTTGGGGCATTGCGTGAGGCGGACGCCTTTGCCTAGGGCCTTGTCGTCGGCTTTCGAGTAGGTGGTGTAGAGTTGAGGGACGGGGTAAGTGCATTGGATGCAGATGGGCATTGTAGAGAGGTCTGCAGAAGCTACAGGTCTTAGTGAGGCTTGATGAGGATATGAATGTGTCTATCCAGTGTCCGAGGGGCTGCCAATGAGTCGTTGTTCGGAATGTGTAATGATGGGGGTAGGTGCAGATGGTCGTTCGTCCGAAACGTCTACGATTGCGGGTGAGGTCTGAGAGTGTTGGCCTGAGGTAATACCGGCGAAACTTCGGCGATTGAAATGCACTTTACTCACACTCAACTTCGACTTCGACTCAACTTTCACTCTGCATTGGTCTGCTCGATGGTCAGACTAAGGAAGATTCATTCCAGTACTAGAGTCACAGTCCTATTGCAACACGTAGGCAAGGCAAGGATCGTCTCGTCCCAGCTCGACCGACGGTTTCGCCATCAGGCGTTCATCGGATCATCTTCGCCCGACCTTCTCCTCACCCCCCTCGACTGAGCGGGGATATCACTTGCAGAAGTAACGGACGGTCTACTCATCGTCGCGTTCCCCAAGCGGAGATCGTTGACAGACTTTTACTTGTGCGACTACCAACCACTTCGCTGGCATGCGGAGTTTTTAACGGATGAATGATCGATAGCCGGTAGAAGTTCGCGCTGAGCACATGGGTCGACTAGAAAGCCTGGAAGCTCCCCATTCTTTTCGAGGTAAGAAAGGTACGCGAGTATCTCGCAGCTTTCTTTATGGTCATGATGTCTCTTTCAATCTATCGCATCGCATTGGTAGCCTTGTCCGCTTGCCGGGCTCTAGCCAGTCATGGTCCGCATGGTTGGCACTGGGAGAAGGTGCCTTATCATGGAGCAAAGCCTTCCATCTCAGTCTCTTCCACGTATCCTTTTGCACTGGACATCTCACAAGGGCGAGAAGCAGTTCGTAACTCCGCCGTACTGGTCGGTGACACCAACAGCTCTGCATCGCCTGCATCGGCTTCCGCGACTGGCCAACTAGCGGAGAATGGCGGTCAAATCTCATGGCAGGCCATCGATTCCCAAACGACCCGGATCACCGTCAACACAACCGCTTCCTACGTAGGCGCTCGCTTCTCAGTCGACGCTTCAGATCGCTTTTACGGTGTGTGGGAGTACCCATGGAGCGACCAACTGGACAACACAGGCGTAGAATTTGACTTGAAGGGCGTAGGCAATTCTGAGGGCGTGAACTGGGCGAATGCTCGCGCACCGTTCTTCTTCACGACTGCTGGGTACGGGGTCTATGCAGATACCCTCGAGATGGGTTCCTTCAACTTCAGCAGTCCTGGGACAGGAGAGTTTATTTTCAACACGAGCAGCTTGGTATATTACATAATCATGGCTGACTCCCCAGGAGACTTCAAGAGTATCTTGTCAGCATACGCAGAGCTAAGCGCCTCGATCGAGATGCCGCCTGACTCTGGATATGGTCCGACATTCTGGAGCGACAACTTTGAGGAAGACTTTCATGGTAGCGTCTCAAACGCACAAGAGAACTATTATGATGTGATCAATCACCTGTACTACAACCAGATACACGCTACGTCAATGTTTGCGGACAGGCCTTACGGCACGGGCAACAGTAGTTTCGGCAATTTCGACTTTGATCCTGTTTATTATCCAACGCCAAAAGAGTTCATTGCGAATCTGTGAGTGGGATCAAACCGCTCCGATATGAAACTTGCTGACAGGCCCAGATCCGACTATGGTTTCGACTTCCAGGTCTGGGTGGCCAATCGAGCCTTCCTGGACACCGAGCTCTACAATAGCTCAATCGCCAACGATTGGCTCTTCCCCGGCATCGATGGCGAAATCTTCCAGGGCCCCGCCCTTAACCTTAGCATTCCAGAAGCCTACCAGTACTTCAAGCGACATCTCTCATATTTCCCCTCCGTGGGAGTCAAAGGCTACAAGATCGACCGCGGCGAAGAAGGCGAAATGCCCGTCTGGGAGCAGAACATCCAAATGACTCTCTTCGAACAACTCTGCTACGAAACGATGGTCGAGAAATGGGGCGAAAGCAACTTCTACAGCTTCGCTCGAAGCGCAGTCGACCGATCGCGTTCCAAAACCAACATCTGGAACGGCGACGCCCACTCCAACTACACCGGCCTCGCCTACTCAGTCACCAGCAGCATCCGGGCCGGCCTCCTAGGCTTCTCCACCTGGTCCAGCGACACCGGCGGCTACATCCGTGGCCTGCACGACCCAGCTCAGGACCTCTGGGCGCGGTGGATGTGGTTCAGCACCTTCTCGCCCGTCTACGAAATCCCCATCGGCACAAACCATACCCCGTGGTACGCACCCTATACCTCCGAGCTGGTCGACGTGCTCAAAGCGTCTGCGAATCTCCATCATGATCTCCTGCCTTACATCAAGTCCTACACCTACCAGGCGCACAAGACCGGTATACCCGTCATACGTGCATCCTTCCTCGAAACACCACAAGACCCCACAACCTACAACATCAACGACGCCTATTTCTTCGGCTCCGAGCTCTACATCGCGCCTATAGTGTCCTCCAGTGGCGCACGCTCTGTCTATTTTCCAGAACAAGAGGGCAAGTACCTCGAATACTTCAACAAAACCTCCGTTTACAAGGGCGGCAGCACCATCGACGTGGAGCTGGATGTGCATTCCATCCCCGCCTACGTCCGCGCAGGCGCGATTGTGCCTCGAGGGGATATCTACCAGGGTAATAACAAGTGGACTGAAGACTGGAGGCCTGAGTTGACGATTGAGTTGTTTCCGTCGAGGAACGTGCCGTTTTCGCGGTTTGCTTACTATAATGGGGAGACTGGGGGGGAAGTTCCGATTGTGATGAGGGTTGAGCCGCGTTCTGGTAGGGTTGATGTCGAGTACGGGGGTGTTGGCGTTAATGGGACAATCGTGCTGTTTGCGAAGGATGGGACGCGTCACGCTACGGTGCACGCCGGAGGCGGGTCGGCGACGTTCGAGGGGGTGGAGAGCTTGTTTGACGATTAGCGAGTCAGAACCGGGTGGTCACAGTGCCTTCGATGGCCACGGTCGGTATGAGATGTTGAGAGACGGTAATCACAGAAAAATTGCGTTGCTAAATACACAGCCAATATGCCAGCTACCAAACGTCCTTGTCCAGCAGCATAGTGAGTTGAGGTACGCTCCTAAACCTTTTCCTTCTCCTTGGCCTTGTCGCTCGCTCCCTTGATGAAGCGTGATAGATCCCCGACTGCACGTAGTCAGTATAGCCCAGCAAAGTGGGGAAAAGGTTAGAGGACTTACCAGGAAGCTGAAAGGGGAAGTCGAGCGAAGCCAGCAATATAGCGAAGAAGATCCACCATCCCAACATATCCGAGACGAACGTAAGCGCGCCCGCAGCAACTGTCAGTGCTTCCGCTGTCTCTGCATCGGCCTCGGCGCCGTACCAGTAGACACCAGCCAAGCAGCCAAAGCCGGCGCAAAGCGTGGCGAAGATGCCCACGAAGACGAGGTTGGTGCGGAGGGCGCAGATGAGGTATATGAAGCAAAGGAGACCCATGAAGACGTGTAAGAAGGCTGGAGGGGTATGTCAGCACGGTTTCTCGGCATTACAGGTGCGCCAGATCGTTCGAGCGAATCGCTTACCGAAACTAGCGAGGAACTGCGGATCAGTTGCGCCTCCGGGAAAAGCACCGCCGGCATTGTAGGCTGGTGTCAAGGTCAGAGCGAAGGCGATCCAGAAGGCACCAAAGGTTCCGAAGACGACGAAGGGGAAGGTGTTGCCAATGATCCACTAGCGTCTATGGTCAGTCTTACACCAACGAATCCAAGCTCGAGATGACCTACCTCGCCAACAGAACCAAGGATCATCAGAACGCCGCCGAAGCCGATGTAAACGCCGACGTTAGATGCACCATTGTTGCCGGATCCTCTCCAACCCATCAGGATACACGATAGCGGGCTCAAAGACAGGAGGAAACCAGCCAAAGCACTAAACAATGTAAGCGAGACTCTAGCAGATGATGCAACCGTATCACTTACAGAGGAGTCGGGTTGCCAAAGGTCTTTCGAAGCTCACCAGCTACCCTGTTCTGGGGCGAGAGATACATCTTCTCGAACAGCTCTGGAGAGATGGACAGGCTCCCAGCCGTTCGGATCCTGCGCAATGCATGCTCGTGGTCCGCGGTATCGTCGAGGTGGTAGCCTGTGTGAGGATTGAGCGGCTGTGTGCTATTGAAGCGGTGCGCGGATCGAAGCTCACCCGTGTCCCAGTCCTTCTCCATGGGACCGTCGGGTGGAGAGCCTCCTCGCCCGGCCGTGAGATTTTCATTGTTCTGCGCTGCGCGGTATGTGTCTACGTGGGTGGCCATCTTGACGGGAAGAAAAAGTGGGAGAGCTGTGGTGGATGGGGCAATCGTAGAAGCAGGGCTCACCACAGCAAGAGACGCAGACGCAAACCACACGATCAAGATGTCAAAGCGGAGGAGCTGGAGGGGGTAGCATGCAGGACTTCATCTTATTATGATTGTCACTCTTGACGGAACCCGGCCCCTCACAAGTGCCGCGCATCCTGGATCAGCGGCGAGTCAAGCTTCTCCAGAATCTGCTGGTAGACAGTCGCTGCACCGGATCTGGCAGAGCTCCTCATCTTCTGCCATATCGTCTTCTTGAACCCTTATGCCAGATATGAGTCCATGAGGCGTTTTTGGGGACGGTACGTACCTTGAGCTACCCAGAAGTAGCCTGGCGCACGCAGTGCCCGCAGATGCGGTTGGTTGGCACCCGCCTTACCTTTCGTCCATCCTCCCTGCTACTGGACGGTCCGCGAAGTCGCCAGGGCATCTTGGTGACCGAGAGTCGAAAGCCATGTGGTTAAACGGTTGTCGTGCCCAGTAAGGCACCTCCGCGGATCATCTATAGACATTGCTATGCATACCGTGATGGTGAAGTAGGCCTGTTGTATTCGACAAGGCTACCACAGCAGACACATCGGCTTCGGACAGATGGACGCAGCTAGGGCCCAGGCTGTCGTGGCTTGCGAGCTTCGATTAGGATTGTGTATGCAACGGCGATCATTGCGGGGAACGGCCGTGCGTTTGCGGAGGCGGACCCAAACGGTTGCTTGGCGATGAGGATTGGACCGGATGGTGGCTTGACGGTCTCGGGACTCTGGGCACATACCGTGGTATACAGGAGGTACATGCACGTAGCAGAAGATGTCGAGACTGACAAATGATATGCTCACTGAGCTTTGCAACTCATACTACTTTCACCTTCTAGCATCCATCGACAGTGAGGTTACACAAAGTATGCTTCGTCGATGTACCGGGCGGTAGCAGCAGTATTTCCAGGATGTACCACACCAGCAGTAGTCGAGATGATCATAAGGTAAGCGGCCGTATAGGAGAGGCACATGACCGTAATTGGTCCGCAAGAGCGGGCAGCAGGAGGTGGAAATGCGGCAACTCTATTGCCGGCGCATGGATCCGCGTCCCGTGATCCTCGCGTCAGGTCCGGACAGCCGCATGTTAGGCTCGGACGTATAGGCGTCGAGCATGCGCATGGTGATTTTGCACAGAAGCGTAAGGTCTGTGGTATGTGTGATGTGAATATAAAAGCCAGGGTGTACGGTCTGTGGAGTGATGTTGTTGGCGAGAGACGGGACTCGTGCTTTGGGAGGTGAAGTTGGATGTTCCTAATTTAGCGCATGATTAGTCAGCACTGAGGGGGAGGACAAGGTGCAAAAAGTCACCTAACGCACCATCGTCCCCTTGGGTCGTCTGTAGTGGGGTCTCAAACATGATCAAGGATCTCAAATGAATTGATTCACCGAAGCTCCCCTTGTACCGCATGCTCTCTCAGACAGGGGGGGACTGTGTTCGAAGGCACTAAAAGAGCTTTTATAATGATCGTTACGAGTATTGAGCCCCTGAGATCATATCGAAGAGCTCCGCATAGTCGCTGCTCGATAATTGCCTCGACTGTTACAACGCGGCTTCATCAAGTCTTGGACAAACAACTCCCGGTCAGCTGTCATGTTGCCAGTGAATTGAAACCCTCGTCAACGTCACCTGTCTCATACATAGCACTCGCTTAGAGTGTCACGGCAGTCAAGCCACGACCCAGATGGAGCGAATCCGAGCGATAGACTGCTGTCGGAGATGTTAGAACAAACTCACTGCCCCGCTGACTGACTTCACGTCATGGGCCGATCTGCTAATCAACATAAACCTGAGCTCCCACAGTAACCGCTGATGAAAGGTTGAACGACAGCTTGTCGAACTGCAGCGCGAATCGCTCATAGCACTCAGCCATGGCACCGATCACACTCTACTTCCTCCAAGCCTCTCGATCCATCAGGATCGCCTGGGTTCTCGAAGAACTCGGCCTCGACTACGAAGTCGTATTCGCTGATCGGGAGAACGGCAAGGCACCGCAATGGATGAAGGATCAGACGGGCGGTCTCGGCAAGCTGCCAGCGCTGAAAGACGGTGACCTGATGCTGTATGAAAGTGGGAATATTACGGAGTACGTGGTAGTACTTGCCTGTATCTATCCGAGGTCATAAGCTGAATGTGCAACAGGTACCTATGCGATACCTACGACAAGCAGAACAAGTTGCTTCCTCCGGTTGGCGACCCCAAGCGTTACGCCGTCTTGCACTGGGTCCACGCCGCAGAGGCTACATACGCGCTGCATGCCCTCGCGGTCCTGTACTGCCGCTGGTTTCAAAAGGACGGTGATGTCGCGAAGACGGAAGAGGGCGCTAGTGTCAACGTACAGAAAGACTTGGACTACCTCGGACAAGTCCTGGAAATGAGCAAGGGCAAGTTCCTGCTAGGAGAGCAGCTTACGGCTGCGGACTGCATGATGGAGTTTACGGCGGACTTTGTGTTTGCGAGGAAATTGGGGACGCAAGGCAAGTCCTGGCCGCGGGTTGAGCAGTATGTGAAGGACTGTCAGGCGACGTCTACCTGGCAGAAGGCTCAGAAGAAGACGGGTCATAAATTGTAGGACAGTGCTGTGACAGAGTGTCCATACTTTGGTCATGCTTTAAAGCGGAGGCCTCGCGGGTCATCATCCATCCGAGAGTTGCTACGCTATCATCTACGACGCCTTGAACAGTGCTATAGCATGTCGAAATGTCGAGATCTAGTGACGGACGCGAACATTAGGAGTCGTATAAGGTTTCCATGGCCGCAATCGATAGGGACCATGGAGTCCTATGACACGACTCGCAGGCAATGGTAAGTGAGTCCGTATTCATCTGTTGGCACCAAGTCGTCAACCAGCGAGAGATGATCAGACTGGAACGAACAGCTCGTGTTCAACCGCACGACACTTGAAATCGACTACGTACGAAAAATGTTTCAGAATCAGCAAAGATGCGACTAGTACGACATCACAGCCACGAAGATGATGGTATTGCGCAGTCGTCGTTCTGCCGACAAAAAAGTATCTCGACGATGTAGATTCAGATCCTGCTAGAGCTTATGAATCCAGCATGGAAACATGCTGTCTAGAAGCATTGTCATGATTACTGCTTCTTCGAGAAAGCGCATCATTTCCTTTCGGATTCTCTTCGATTGGCTGACAGTATACGAGCTGCCTCCATTCAATACTTCATCCTCGGGTGAGCCTCTGACATAAGGTAAGCGTCCGTTACGACGACCAGCCTGTACAAAACGCCGTCAGCAGGTTGCTGGCAGGTCTTGTGCGTCCTCGCGTAGGCGCTTTAATAACGTCCCACGAACATTGTACAGTTTGAGCCATATCAAAGGAGCACGAACATTTGCGTCTAAGTTAGCGTACGTGAGATACAAATGAACTGACAGGCGTGGCTCACAAGCACTGTTTCATGGGATCTGCCAAAGAGCCAATTGAGGATCGAAGTGATCTGATGCGCAGCCAACTCCCTCTTACTAATGTGCAATAGCGAGGTACAAAGGACAAGGTGGTTGCGCTGTTGGGTGTCTGCTGAAGGCACTTGCCTTGCTCTCAGACGCTCCACCGGTACGTTCACTCCGCAGACCCGCCCAACGTCCCAAACGGCCGCATGGCACTCTTGGAGCAATGCGCGCCACAGACATATTCAGATTGATCACCCCACCCAGTGGGAAAGCAGCCATGCAAGACCATGCATGTGTTCTGGGGAGGCCTTCATCACAACTCAGCCCAAAGCACCAAAAGGAGAATACGACCATGTTCTCAGCCGTACTTGGAGTAGGATCCAGCCCTGCAAATAAGCAGTGTAACGCCTCCGAGGTATAAGAGAAAGTTCATAGAGCCATGAGTGTAAGTGCTCTATCCAGTGTCAAGCAGATCAGCAGTAGAGCATCGACAGACTTCACTATAGGTAAGATACCTTCAACCAATCATTCCCTCCGGTAAGGAACCATTCACACGATCATGATGTATACAACAGCTATCTTCACCGCCGCTATCGTCGGTGTCGCCGTCGTCGGCGCCGCCCTGGCAGCCCCTGCTCTAGCAGCTCGACCTCTCTAACGGGGCTGAAAGCGTCTCCTGATCGTTGCATGATCTTTGAACGGAAAGGGAATGTATTATGCTTCTGGGATTGGCGGTCCGAGTTTGATACCGACCGCGCGCCCTACCGTCCAAAACATATATAAGATACTGCGCATGGTATCGAGACTGCTGCGAGTATCCTCCTGTCCATGAATTCGTCTGCCTTGGAAGTCGATCAACAGTCGAATGCAATAGAGCTCCCGTAGCGGTCTTCCACCTCGATAACTAATTTACTTAGCCGTGTCATCCACGACTCAGTCCACAGTCTTAAGCAGGTGGGCGGTTACAGTGCAGATGCAGGTGCGGATGGCATGTGATCTGCCCGTTCCAGGTTCAAAGTTGTTTGTTGCAGTGCATGATCATCGAATTTGACGTCATCCCAAAGCCCCCACCAAACCCCCACGAGGACAGCCTGGAACTTCATGACAACCTGGAATCGAACTAAAACAAACCAGAACCCAAACCCACTCACCCATCGACATACCCCTCTCGATTACTCCGACAACCTTTTCTTTCCTCAACCAACAACCAACAATCAGCAACCCTCCAAACCGAAACCCAAACCCACCACCTCAATTCAAGATGCCGACCCAACAAACCGCCGAGTTCAAGAAAGCCGTCGAGGACAGTCGCAAGCTAAAGGCCAAGCCCAGCGACAACGAGCTTCTCGAGGTATAAAACCGCTTGCGTCGCGATTTGCGCATAGGTCATAAGGCTGACACGACTCTCTCCGTTGGCGTAGCTGTACGGCCTCTTCAAGCAAGGTAGCCAAGACCCGCCGTTTGAGCAGACGAAAGCTCCGGGCATGTTTGAGCTCAAGGTCCGTTTTCCTTCTTCTTCTCCACCTTCTCCCTTCCTTCTTTCCTCCTTCTGCGTGCCCGAGTCTCCTCTCTCCCTCCCCCCGGCCCCTCGGTCCCTTCCCATGACGTGGTCGAGAAATGAGCAAGCAAACGAGAAAGCAGAGACTCAAGAGAGCTAACGCGAGGCTTCCTTGCCGCCGTCCTTGTAGGAGAAAGCCAAACGTAGCGCGTGGCAGAAACTCGTCGACGAGAAGGTCTCGCCGCAGGATGCGCAGAAGAAGTATGTGAAGCTGGTTAATGATTTGAAGGGGAAGTATGGGTATAATGGTTAGGATCACCTACCTCCGGAGGTAGGATGGAGGGGATGGTAGAGGAGAAGAGGCGAAGAAGGGTGGGGTCACCGATAAGGGCAGGCAGGGAGGGTGGGAGGGAGGGAGGGAGGGAGGCAGGGAGATAAAGGGTTAAAAGGGGATGAAGGCTAGGGAGGGGGAAGTGACGAGGATTCTTGCCCCTGTGGCATGAGAATCATGATATTCAATGGCCAAAGTCGCGAGTAAGCCCCATTTCTCATCATTCAGAGCCCTTGTGGATCTAAGCGGCTAGGCTGCGGCGGGCATGTGATCCAGTGGTATGTGCCTGGCTTGAGAAGGCACTGTGATCGTGATGTCACACTTTAGCTTCCACTGTGTATATGAAACGTGACATGCGCGATACTGCTGTATAGCTCAGAGGGCTATAATGAACGCCCTCAAGAAAGTACTATGCAGGAGCGGGGTTAAAGACACTGACAGGACGACTGCGATGGAGGACCATATCGGGATCAACAGTGAGGCAAGGGTCGGACGAGCTATCTGGCAAGGTTGGAGTGAGATGATGAGAAGAGGTCTTATTTAGTTTGAATGTGTCGGTAGCAGATCTACGGGTAGATGCTGAAAACATTGCATTCGCTAATCTCTGAACAAACTACATCACACCCACCACCTACATCCATACCTACCCAGCCAGCTCCCCCTAATCAGGCCTCTTCCCATCTGCCCAACTAGGCCTAACACTCTCACACACAGCAATGTAATCCCTCCACCTCTCTGCGCCCTCCACCACCCCGTCTCCCGTCCAGAACATGGTCCAATTCGTCCCAGGAATCTGCCAACTCCCCGCCGCACGCTCAAAGTACCACTTGTTCACCGGATTATCCTTCCGACTGCGCCAGCACACGCCGTTAGGGAAGCAGGTCCGGACCATGGCCTGGAAAAGGATATCGGCTACGCCGGAGCTGCCTTGGGAAGATTGGAGGACGGCGAATTTGTCGAGGTAGGGGACGAGACGGTGGGGAGCTGTTGCGGGTGCGTGGGGCGGCTTCTCCCAGGTGAGGATGGCGCCGCCTTCGTAGTTGCCTGCGATGATGAGGCCGGCGACCCGGCCGCGGATGCGGTCGAGGTAGTGCTGGACGTCGAGTTCGCGGCGGAAGGAGTCGTTGATTAGGTGGACAAGGCGGGAGAGGTCAACGCGGGGGTCTTGAGCGAGGTTGAGGACGGTGTGGCCGGTTTCTGGGGCGGTCCAGCCGATGCCGCGATCGACGGCGGGGACGATGGTGAGGGGCATGCCGCGCTTGACTAGAGTAGCTGCTGCGGCTGCGGGCGGGGTCGTGTCGAGGTGGGAAGTGGATTGTGAAGGCAAGCGGGCGGTTGGCAGCGAGGATGAGACCATGGGCTTGTTGGTCAGGAGGTTGTGTATAAGTGTGTTCTTCTGCCTTCTTGTGCCCGCGCCTATTGTGGGATCTTGGGTGGCGACGTTTTGCGAGGATGTAGCGGCTTCGTAGGGTGAAATGATCAGGCCGGAAGAGGCGGATGGTAGCATCTCCAGGCACTCATTGAGCATCCGGAGATTCGACATGTGTTCCGCATAAGGCCTCGCGGTAACATCCTTCTTGCAGGCGCCAGTGTAGCCAGCGAGCTCCGCTTGGATGTCGTCAAACTCCTGCTGCAGGTTGATGAAGACGTGGGCGTTGTCTCCTCGGTCTCTACTGGGTATTCCGCCAGCCGGGTCCAGAACAATTACTCGGTCTACCGAAGTCGCCTGTGCAGTCTCAACGTCACCGCCAGCAGATAGTTGCCTGGTCAAAGCGGCCATGACCGCTCCAGCGTCCGCGCATAACAGTTGACCTGATGGAGTATAGGCCATGGATGGTATGATCGGAACGATGCTACGCTTCAGTGGCTCCAATACGAGCTTCGGAATGGAAACCGTCAGGTCAGCTGCGCCATCATCTCCGATTGCCTCCAACGCTCCAGTGACGAATCGAGAAGCCTCTGGACTATGTCGTCTGATGGCCAACAGCAGCCTCTCAGCTTGCTCAGCATACGCAGCCCTGCGGTCACGCACGTTGGATGCAACATCAGAATCGAGATCCATTACGAGGACAAGTCTCATGTCTAGTTTGACGAGCTGGGCAAGCGTCAAAGCCAGACTTTCTAGAGTCCGGTCGTCCAGCGTGTCTAGAGCCCTGAGGCAGACTAATGCCACGTGCATCGTCTGCTGCGGCGTGACAGCAGCCTTCTCCTGGACGTCGTGCCGGGTGAACTGAGGACTGTTTGCTATAGCTCTAGAGGGCGCGTACAGCCCTCCAAGGTTGACGCCGATCCGTTCCAGGCGGTCTTGGTCGCGACGGTGACGGGCATCGCGGTCGGTCTGCACGTTGGGGGGTCCCGTTGATCCTCGCTGCTGTGGCTTCTTGAACCGGGCCAAGTACTGCTTCGCATCGCGTTTCGTAGCATTGGCGCTGAGAACGTCCATGAAGAGCTCGCGCTGGACGGTCGGGTCATCCTTAGGCCGTGGCCTTCCATTGCCGTTGCTTTCGGCATGTACGGCAGGGGCACGGCTTGCAGAGACTTTGCGTGTCGTCTCGTTCAGATGCTTGATGGTTGCTTTATGGAGTCCGGATGCGCTTGCCTTTCCAAACGCCAACGTAGAGGTAATCATTTTCCATAGTACGGCTGAGCAGGCGGTGAAGTTGGAGGCTTCACGAGACGGCTCCTAGTTGTCGCCGTGAGGCATTGACATCACACTGCTCCACTGCAGTACCAACCTGAATGTTCTGCCCAAGACCACTGCGGGAGTGCACAAGGAATGGAAGAGGAGCGTGTTGCAACGGGTAAGGTGTTGACAGTCGTGAGCCGACTGCTGGACGTTGATTATGGAATTCTTCGTGTGACGCATCCTCATCGCCCCAGCTAAGGTACCTTATCGTGCAGGTCCCTTATCTATCACCCGGCTTCGGCCGAAGTCGTCCGCACCAACGAGGAGGCGACACAGACGGGCGTAGGTAAGGGATCGTTGGGTTTAGACGAACAATGCATTACCTAGGTGAGGAAGGTAGATCAGGTATGAAGACTGGAAGCTCACGGAGCCGCTCGAAGCAAACGCGTCTGAAACGCTTGCGAGCTATCACGCAAGAGTCAGGATGGCAGACAGGAGTAATCATTGAGAGTCACGTTTCCTCGCGGGGCTAGCGCGACGCGCTATCAGAGCGGAAGAATCCCGCGCGCTTCTGTTTACAGCCGTCAACATGTGGGATGAAGTGCGGTCTGCGACTTCAATGCGACATGCGACAAGACGGCGAAGACATCGACGACCACGACGACGACGACCGACAAGGGTCATGAGCTGACTCACAGACAATTCTTCGCTTCTCGCGCCGGCAAAACGACATTCCCGCGACGATGCGCATCACCGAACTTATCATCGACGGCTTCAAGTCGTACGCCGTCCGCACGGTGATTAGTGGTTGGGATGCGACATTCAATGCCATCACTGGCTTGAACGGATCTGGGAAGTCCAACATCCTAGACAGTATATGCTTTTGTCTTGGTATTGGCCGCTTTGAGCTGCTACGAGCGAATGGCGGCGCAAGCGACCTCATTTACAAGCGCGGACAGGCCGGCATCACCAAGGCTTCTGTTACGCTGGTGTTCGACAACAGCGACAAGAACAAGAGCCCGATAGGCTTCGAAGACTATGCGACGATTTCTGTCACTCGCCAGATCGTGCTGGGCGGCACCAGCAAATACCTGATCAACGGACACCGAGCACAGCAGCAGACTGTGCAGAATTTCTTCCAAAGCGTGCAGCTGAATATCAACAATCCCAATTTCTTGATCATGCAGGGACGAATCACCAAGGTGCTCAACATGAAGAGCACCGAGATACTGGGCATGGTGGAGGAGGCAGCCGGCACGCGAATGTTTGAGGACAGGCGTGAAAAAGCGATACGTACAATGGGCAAAAAGCAGGCCAAGGTTGAAGAGATTGAGGGTTTGCTCAAAGAGGAGATTGAGCCGAAGCTGGAGAAGCTAAGGAACGAGAAGCGCGCCTTCTTGGAATTTCAGTCTACTCAGTCAGACCTGGAGCGTCTAACGAAGCTGGTCGTGGCGTATGACTACGTCAAGAGCAAACAAAAGGTTCAGCAAAGCTCGCAGGATCTTCAGGGAAAGAAGCAGCGAGCAGAAGAGCTTGAAGAGAACAAGGAAAAGCTTGAGCGAGAGGTTGGCGTGCTCGGAGAGGAAAAAGAGAAAGTACGATCCGCGAGAGACAAGGAGCTGCGCAAGGGTGGCAAGTTTGGCAAACTTGAGGAGAGCGTAAAGACTCACTCTCACGAGATGGTGCGCCTGGCCACTATCATCGATCTCAAAAGGGCCGCCGTGAAGGAGGAGCAGGAGCGATTGAAGAAAGCTCAGGCGAGCGTCAAAGACCATGAGAGGCAGCTGAAGCAGAAATCAGAAGCGCACATAAAGCTGCAGCAGAAGTTCGAAGAGTCGAACAAGGAGCTCGAGGAGCAGAAAGCCGAGGTAGAGAAGAAGGAAGAGCTACTGCAGACCCTGCAGACTGGAATCTCGTCAAACGCTGGGTCAGATGGCGGTTATGCTGGCCAGCTTACGGCCGCGCGCGATCAGTCTAGCAAGGCCGGTACTGAGATCGAGCAGGGCAAGCTGAAGATCAGCCATCTGCAAGCGCGGATTAAAGAGGATGAACCGCGCGCGAAGAAGGCCGAGAAGGAGAACGCTGGTTTGCTCAGTGACCTCGAGGCTCTGCGCTCGCAAGCCAGCAGACTCGAAAGGGAGCTTGAAAAGCTTGGCTTTGAGCCGGAGAGGGAGGAGGAGCAGCGGCAGGAGAAGGCGCACCTCGAAAAGCGTATCCGCAGTTTGCAATCCGAGGCGGAGGGCTTGAGGCGGAAAGTCGCGGGATTGGACTTCTCGTATTCAGATCCGTCTCCCAGCTTCGATCGACGGCGAGTGAAAGGCCTCGTTGCTCAGCTCTTCAAGCTGCCTTCCACTCATTCGGACGCTGGGACCGCATTGGAGATCTGCGCCGGCGGCCGACTATACAACGTGGTGGTCGATTCAGCCGACACTGGTACGCAGCTTCTGCAGAACGGGAAGCTACGACGGCGAGTGACTATCGTGCCTCTTGACAAGATCGCAGCCTCCAGGGCACCGCAGGACAGGATCGCAGCCGCACAGAAGCTAGCTCCCGGCAGAGTGAATCTGGCCCTGACGCTGATCGGGTACGAGCATGAAGTCGAGAAAGCCATGGAATTCGTGTTTGGCAACACGTTAGTCGCAGCGGATGCCAGTACAGCTAAAAAAGTAACCTTCGATCCCAGCGTGAGACTAAAGAGCGTGACGCTAGAAGGCGACGTCTACGACCCGTCAGGGACCCTGTCTGGTGGGTCGGCCGCGCAGGGCAGTGGGGTGCTGCTGACATTGCAGAAGCTCAATGCTATCACTGCAGAGCTCTGCCAGGAGGAAGAGAAGCTCGCCAAGCTCGACCGGGCCATGGCGAAAGATGCACAGAAGCTGAAGAGTGTGAGGCAAATCAAGCAAGAGCTTGACCTGAAGAGCCATGAGATCCAGCTTGCCGAGAGCCAGATTGCCAGCAACTCTTCGTCCTCCATCATCGCCAGTGTCGCGGATATGAAGGAAACGATAACGGCGCTGAAGTCTAACATTCAGGATGCTGAAGCGCGGAGAAAGGAGGCGGAGGCAGAGGTAAAACGGGTTGAGAATGACATGAAAGACTTCTCTTCAAATAAGTCTGGCAAGCTCGACCAGCTGCAGAAGGAAGTGGACAAGTTGAAGAAGGCGTTGAGCAAAGCGCAAGCGGCAATCAAGCCAATGCAGCAGGAACTTAGAGACGCTTCCGTTGATGCCGAACAAACCGGATCAGATCTCAGCGCTGCGCAGGAAGAGCTGGCTGATGCCGAGACCACAGTATCTGGCCACAAAGAGGAGATGACGGCGCTAGAGTCCGAGCAGCATTCCTCCAAAGAGCAGCACGACGAGGCGCAGGCTGCTCTGGATGACGAGAGGGCCAAGTTATCCGGATATGACGACGAGATCGCTGACCTCGAACGCGCTTCCAAGCACAAGGGGCAGCAGATTGCCGACGAGAAGCTCGAGGCACAGAAACTTGGACATGCCATCGACAACTTCTCCAAAGCCCAGCAGCAAGCTCAACAAGTCTTGAGCACCATGGAGAAAGAGCACGACTGGATTCACGAAGCTGCGGCCTCCTTTGGTAAGTCCGGCACGCCTTACGACTTCCAAGGCCAGAACATGTCGGAAGCCAAGGGCAAGCTCCGAGACGTCCAAGAGCGCTTTCAAGGCATGAAAAAGAAGATCAATCCCGCAGTCATGGCCACTATCGACTCCGTGGAGAAGAAAGAGACAGCTCTAAAGCAAATGATGCGTACCGTCATCCGAGACAAGCGCAAGATCGAGGAGACCATCACCTCGCTGGATGAATACAAGAAGGAAGCTCTTGAAAAGACCTGGCGGAAAGTGAGTGAGGACTTTGGCCTGATCTTCAACGACCTGCTGCCGGGCAACACCGCCAAGCTAGACCCGCCAGAGGGCAAGACGATCAGCGAGGGCTTGGAGGTAAAAGTCTGCCTGGGCAAAGTCTGGAAGCAATCACTCACCGAACTCTCCGGAGGCCAACGGTAAGCCCACTCCCCCTGCCCATTCCAGAAGCCCGCACATTTCACTAACTGACAAACCACTAGATCCCTCATCGCCCTAAGCCTCATCCTCTCCCTCCTCCAATACTCGCCCGCCCCCATGTACATCCTGGACGAAGTCGACGCCGCCCTCGACCTCTCGCACACACAGAATATTGGGCGTTTAATCCGGACGAGGTTCAAGGGAAGTCAGTTCATCGTGGTGAGTTTGAAGGATGGGATGTTTGCGAATGCGAATCGGATTTTCCGGACAAGGTTTATGGATGGGACGAGTGTGGTGCAGGCGCTGAGGCCGGGGGATGTGAAGTAGGGGGGATTTGTGGGGTGTTGGTTTAGGTGGCGCCAAAGGGCGTTGAAGGTTCGGGTTCGGGAGATACCTCTGATTGTGTTGTCTTTTCGTATTGCGTGGAAATCGAGTCGCTTTTGTATGAGGCCCCTTACTTACTGTAGTAGTGTCTGGAGATCTATCTCCATGGACATCACATCACATTACCATTAACCTGCGGGGACTACTTCCCGCCATCACTTATTCTTGCTCGCCTGCGTTATGTGGCTTCTTCCAGTCGTCGTGTCCATGTTCATTCGTACGCGCAGATTGCCCGAGACTGCTACCATCATGGCCTGTTGTTGACCTCGCCGCCCGTTAACCTACGTGATTTGGAGGAGATGGAGATGTTGATGCCTTAGGCATGGAGCTGTCAGCCGGCGAATCCTCGGTCGCAATCGTGCCCACACGCCAGAAATGACTGGCTTGGCATCCCGAACTTTCACACTCCACTGGCTGCACACAATCTTCAATCTTCCCAGCACCGACAACACACGCCCACCACCACCCCATCCCCATCCACCCACACCTTGCTCGCCCACACAGCCAGCCAAGATGGGTCGCGTCAGGACAAAGACGGTCAAGAAGTCGGCCAAGGTGCTCATCGAGCGCTACTACCCGCGCCTGACTCTGGACTTCGAGACGAACAAGCGCATCTGCGATGAGATCGCTGTCATTGCCAGCAAGAGGTTGAGGAACAAGGTACGTTCACACCACACCCATTAGATCAATGCGCTGGGCATGACCAGGGCGCAGCGCATTGATCTGATCTATCTACGGGCTCCGCTAATGCTTTTGACAAACAGATCGCTGGCTACACCACCCACCTGATGAAGCGTATCCAGCGTGGTCCGGTCCGCGGTATCTCCTTCAAGCTGCAAGAGGAGGAGCGTGAGCGCAAGGATCAGTACGTTCCGGAGGTGTCTGCGCTGGACTTCACGCAGAACTCCGAGAGCGGTATGCTGGATGTGGACCAGGAGACCAAGGACCTGCTGAAGAGCATGGGCGTAAGTGACGCTGTCTCACTCTTCGGATACAATTGCATCGTGCTGACTTTACTTTGTAGTTCGACAGCATCCCGGTCAACGTCGTGGCTGTCCAGCAGCAGCAGGTGGCCGAGAGGCCTCGCCGCTTCAACGACCGCCTCCGCTAAGCGGATGCTTTGCTGGCATTTGCTACGCTTTCGCGATGAGGTGCGCCTCCGCGTTGCGAGCAGTCGGTCACGGCTCCACGGCGTCAAGTCGCTGCAGCTGGCTAGCTAGCTTACTGCAATGATACGATTTCGTCCCGCACAAGGTGTCGCTGAGTCTGAAGCCTTTACGGCTGACGACGAGGCTTGATTGCCAATTCTGCTGTCCCACTCTCTCTTTTCCTTGTCGTCTGGTTTGAAGCCGTGTCATGAGCTTGAGTCTCACCGTGACTTGCTGACGTTTTAGTGAGCACGACTCGGCTTCGTCGTGATGGCAGCATCAAGCCCGCTGTCTTGCGCTGTGCTTACGCTATGAGTCGCATCCTCGTGACGTTGAGTCGTCAAAGTTCTCCTCATACTCGCACGGTCCAAGTCATTTTCGTCGTTACAGTGTGTTGGGGTCTGCGGACATTGAGTTGTAAAGATGCAACTGTCTGCAGACAAGGCTCATCGTGGCAAACCCCAAGCCTGCCTACGTTCAGTAGGCTAAGGCAGGCTGTACTTCTGCATGGTTTTCAGCGCAGCTGGCTCTTGAGAGGCCACCGGTTTGATTCCCAACCACAGAGTGACCTTCAGCTCATCCACGACCTTGCTCATGTTGGGTTGGCTGTTTAGTACGCTGTCCCGGACTCACGTCCAGAGATAAGAGCGATGAGATTCACGACGTCTACAAGTTTTCCGTGCACCCTTCGCTTCTGCGTTTGGTCCTTCCTCCGCTTTTTCTAAGGTCAGCTTCCCTTACTTTTCCAAGTTGTCTTGCGGTATGGAAGTTATGATTTATCGAACGCCAATACCGCATTGCATGGGGGTGTAGTCTAGAGGAATGCAGGCACTGCGGCTCCAGTCATAATGTTGGTGGGAACGATCGCAGGAAACATCTCTATATTCTACATGCATGATGCAGGCCGACTGGCAATACACCTCCTCTATTATTGAGAAGAAGCGTTAGGTGTAGTAAACAGCTTACTCGCTATGAAACTAATCTCCTTCTCCCGCAGCTCGGCCTTTCGCTCTCACTCACATAGCTCAACACACGCCTTATTCCACTCCCGAGTCCTGGCCTCCTCAGCCCCTTTAAGCCTCCGACGCACCTTCACACCTGGCACGCAACCGATCTGCTTTACGCACAAGCTCTCTTCTTTCCAACTCCCTCGAACGCACAACACCCGCACGCGAATCGAGTCCATCCGGTCACATCAGTCTCCAACGAACGATCGAACAACGAATTATTTTCCTTCTTGCCATCCTTTGTAACATACCTCGCAGCTTCTTCCCCCCAATCACGCTTCTTATCTGGCAAATGCTCTTTTTCTTCTTCTGATCGGTCTCAACGGAGACGACGGTAAAGGGAGGGCGCGTCGACCGCTACAATCGAGCCTGAAGCGTACGACCACTCGCGGTTGATATGCGCTACGCTCTGTGCGGTGAACCTCTGTAAAGTCAGCTACAGTCCTTGCCGCGAGGATCGAGGGTGCACGCATGGATGAGCGGGTGGTCCGGTCATACCAGATATCCATTTTCCGCGGGCTTGGAAGTTGATTCGTTTGGATTTGGAGAAGGGGTACATTGCTCAGAACGGGTTGGTTTCCTCGCAGGAATCTTCTAGATAGGGTTGGACAGGTAGGACTGGAAGGGTAAGCCAAGTAGACGTAGTTTGTGTTCTTCTTGTCTCTCAAACCAGCGACGATTCTCGACCTCTCAGCCACTGCGACGAGGATCTGCGTTTGCGATGTCGTATACAAGAATGAAAGGGATAACGGCAACCCGGCTGTGCTGGCAGTAACATGGCTATCTACTACATCATTGGAGTTCATACAGCTCTCAACATACACCACTGCAAGCGCGCGCGCAGGTTCGTTCCTTTGCGTTGATATATGTATACGTATAGCATTGTACGTAGCCGCCGGACTATGCCGCTGGCTCTTTCTGAGCGAACTCTTCGTGGACCTCTTCTTACGCGCATAGTTACACGCTCGACAATCTTGGAGGGAATCCGCAGTGTTTATGATCAGGTAGTCGAATGAGGTGAGGCGAGGCAAGGCGATACTACGACACGGTACGATGGCAAATGAGACGCCACCTGCCAGGCACATGTACAGTTCATGAAGCAATGGTATTTTTCTTGACTAGCCCGTGCAGTACGAGTGAGACCGGCATTGGTCTGGTCATGTCTACCACAACGACCTTTGCAACAGGCGTAGTCTTCCAGTCAGCGTGAGAAAGGGCAAAGTCCTAGTAGTTGTAGCCGCGCACGCGGTCGTCCTGGTCGTGTACGTGAGTGGAGATCTGTATGATTTTCATCTCCAGATGCTTGATGGGAAGCCGTACGCTTCTATCAGACCTCTAAGCCAGCCTCTCCTAAAAACTCCATAGGTTCTCGCGCCTCCATATGATC
Organism: Salinomyces thailandicus; assembly: GCA_005059885.1. Classification (NCBI taxonomy): domain Eukaryota; kingdom Fungi; phylum Ascomycota; class Dothideomycetes; order Mycosphaerellales; family Teratosphaeriaceae; genus Salinomyces; species Salinomyces thailandicus. The sequence continues at coordinate 31,710 of NAJL01000086.1, read as the reverse complement.
CTGGCCTTTGCGCTCGCGCTCCTCGGTATACATTCTATACCTGTTCTCGGCCGCATTCGCCGCCGCCCCGCCCGCCACAGCTGCGCCTAGAGTCTTCCACTTCTTATGCTTATCCTCTTCGGCAAAATGCCTTGCTGTCAACGCGCCGATAGCTGCGCCGGCCACACCGGCGATGATGCCGTCGTAGGACGAGTCGAAGGTCTTCTCGATGATGTTGGCGTCTTTACGCTCCTTGCCGCTGTACCAGAGTCGTTCTTGGCTTCCTCCTTCATCTCGTGCACCGCGATCGCTGCGCGCTCGACGGTTTCGGCGTCGGTGATCTCGTTCGCGAGACGACTCGTAGTCGTCGTTGTCGTATCTTGACCGATTTCGTCTTTGTCTTTGGTACTCCCGTTGATCGTAATCGCTGCTCGGTCGAGACGATCGATAATATCGAGGGTCTTCGTAATAACGACGTAACGGGGGCACGCTTCCGCTTGGATTCCGTTGACGAGTGGTTCGTCGAACGTCGTAATATATCTGTTCATCGTCGCTCTGTCGACGGTCTTCCTTGCGATATCTATCGGCATCTCTTTCGCTCACGAGAGCTAGCTCTTGATTGCGGACATTATCTAGATCCTCGTAGGGAATCTCCTGGATCCTTCTCTCGCGAATCCTCTCGCCTGTGCGCGGATCGTCGTACGTCACGTCGACGACGGTGCTGTTGGGCATTTTGTTCGAATAGCGGTATTTGAGGGGTTGCGAGATATACACTGCAAGACATCGCAAGCATATAAGAAGATACGTAAGGAAAGAGTGTTGCGATGCGATGCCGCTTGGCGACTGAGACGCCTTCCACGTCAGATGGCGAAACAGGGAACGTCCAAATCTCACCTCGCTCGTCGCACGTCGGTGCTTCGTCCGAGAAGCAAGACGTTCTTGTCACCCTCTCGGGCTCACATGTGCGTGTGCATATACACAGCCTTGCACTCACCCCTCAGGACAGTCGACCAGCTTAATGAACGTTGCCGTTGCAGACGGGAATCATGGGACCGGCGATCTGTGCTAATGGACCGTGGGTCTGGCCGTTCTTATTCCTGCCGTCCCGCCAAACTAGTACCGGCCGATGTTTATTCGTAGAATGAACGTCATATTTCCATCCCAGCCGCACATCCACCGCCATGGAAAAGCATAACCAAGACGGCGACAAGAGAACGGCCTTTCACAGGTAAGTGAGCAAACCAATTCCTCTTCCTCTCTTGCAACACCGTCACCATGCCTTCCATTACCGGACACCTCCTTCATCTCGAACCCCTCCAGCTCAACGCAGCCACCCAGCACCCTTTCCTCTCCGCCGCAGCCACTTCCTCTCTCCATGCAGACGACCTCAAGAAATGGCTCGCGCAAGACAGACTATACGCCCTAGCCTACGTCAACTTCATCGGCTCCCTCCTCTCCAAAACCGCCATCCCCAGCGTCGCAGCGCGAGAATCGACGCTAGAATGGCGCGCAGCGGACGTCTTGATCGACTGTCTGACCAACATCCGCACGGAGCTGAAACTCTTCGAAGAGACGGCCGAGACGGAAGGCTGGCTGGATGACATCTGTGAAGTCCGACCGAGCGTGCAAACGAAAGCCTACCAGAACTTGTTCGCCGGGGCCGCGTCGCCGGATAAGCCTCTGCTGGTAGGTCTGACGGTGCTGTGGGCTACTGAAGAGTGCTATCTCCGGTCCTGGAAGTATGCTGCGACCAAGATGGATCACGGGTTGAAGTCCAAGGACAAGGATGTCATGCAGAGAGTGTTTATACCGAATTGGAGCTCTCCGGAATTCGAAGCGCTTGTGCGGAGACTAGGGGCTCTGGTGAATAAATTCGGGCAGGCGTATGACGAAGAAGGATGGGAGTGGCAGCAGTGCGAGGATACTTGGAGGCAGGTAGTGTGGGCCGAGAAGGAATTCTGGCCTGCGATTGATGCGAAGAAGTAGGAAATCGACAAGATAACTTTTATTGACACTGCCCCACAACTGTGCGATCTATGGGATTGTACGAGGCAATCGTCGCTCATGATACCGCTACGACACTGTTCACCCTCATAATAGCAGCGACGTCTTCGTCAATCAACGGGCCCTTGTAATCTTTCCTGCCCCTGACAAAGTACCAAATAGCACTCAGGATCATGACGCCTCCTGTGACTACCACGCTATAGTTCATGCTCTCTGCATCCACCGGCGTCTCTGGGGGCCAGACGCTCCAGAAGATGACGAAGATCATGTATGCGCAGGCGTACGCATTGTTGATGATGCCTATTAGACTCGGTAGGTGCCAAGGACCCCAGACCAGTCGGGCGTTGACTACTCCTGGTTGACCGTATCCTGGGGTTGAGTCTGCTGGGTCTTGGGATCCGCCGTGAATTGATGCAGTGACTTCCGAGGGCGGCATACTCTCTGGTTCACTTCCGTGAGGTGCAATGTCGCCTTTGATACGATGCCATAGTAGAAGTGCTGCCGGCAGGAAGTAAGAGCCATAGAACCCGGTGATGGTCAGGCTGATGACATCGTTGAAAGCGGCTGAAGAGCCGACGTAGATCAGCGTCAGCAGCGCCGCAAAAACGGTAACGACCAAGACCGCCACGACTGGGATCTGAGTGCCGGGATAGACCTTGCTGATGAAGCGCGAGAAGGGGAGACCATTGTCGCGCGCAAAGCTCCAAGTCATCCGCGAGGCAGTCGTCGTGATGCCGATAGCGCACGCCCAGGTCAAGACCAACACCACCGCGGCCATGACTGTGGCGCCTGCAACATTGCCCACGCTATCGTAGAAGATCTGAATGAACGGAAAGCCAGTCGCCGTGTTGAGCACTGTCTGCACGTCACCGAGGCAGTAAAGAGTCGTAATCATCATGACGAATCCAACCATGCCGTTGAACAGCATCGAGCCCAAGATGGCTCGAGGGATGTTTAATGCTGCGTTTTCCACCTCCTCCGCGAGATGCACGCTGGCGTCTGCTCCGACAAAGGTCGCCACGTTGCCCAGGAATCCGACGCAGTACGAAAGGCCCTGCGTTGGCCAGCCGCCTTCGTTCAATGCTGTCAGCCAGACCGAGGCATTGGACCCAATGGAAGGCGTCAGAGCCCACAGTGTCGTTATGATCGCAATGAAGCCCGCGATATGTAAGACGAGGATGAACACCTCGAACTTTGGTAGCCAGGCCGGTATCACTACGTTGACAAAGATGCAGCCGACGATGACAGCCCATGTTAAAAGCGTGCCTTGCCACAGCTGGCCGTCATAGCTCGGGTAGTCCAGGACCATGATGCCTTGAATGATCGTGCCAGCAAACAGAGTCTCTGTAGCGACGGTCGCCACCCAGGCCAGACTCGTGAGCCAGCCGATAACGTAGCTGAACGCCGTCTTATAGCGCGGAGGTGCTAGCATGTACCTGCAACCGGGTCAGATCAAACCAATGCTGCTTATTCACTACCAAAGGACATGTACTTACACCCAGTAGTACTGGCCCCCTGCGATCGGCGCCAGACTGGCCAATTCGGACACCACCGTGTACACGCTCAGCGTACTGGACCAGGCAATGATGAAGCCATAGACTGCTCCAGCGGGCCCTCCGTTCTCGAAAGCCTCGCTGAAAAGAGCCAGGACCGTCTCCCAGGTAATGAGCTCGCAAGCTGCAAAGGCGAAGAGCGATAAGAGGGAGAAGCGGCGTTTGAGCACCTGCTTCTTGCCTAGCAGGGCGAGGGTCGAAACATCGCCGTGTTTGACACTGCTTGCTTCGTCTGGCTCTGCGGCTCTGGCATGTTTCTTCGTGTCGGCCATGGCGTGAGGAGCTGGAAGGATTCAAGCGAGCTTAGTATGCGGTACAACCAACGTCGGGCAGCGTTAGGTAAATCGGGAGCGTTAGGCAGCTCGTCCAGTCCAGGTGAATTTCCCAACGTAGACCTCTTGTACAGGACAGCTCCTTGTAGCTTTGCGTTGCAATTTTTCGTTGTATATAGGGCGACGGGGCGCCAGTGTGAATACCCTTAAAACAAAGCCTTGAGGAGAAGAGCGAAAAAGGCTGGCACAAACTCCATGGGAGGCGAAAGGTACAATGGTGTCTGCGTAAGGTAGGTAGGTAGGTATGCGGTACGACAGTAGTCTTTGGACGGGATCGAAAGAGATAAGGTAGGAAGAAGGGAAAGTAGGCGGAGACGGGGACGGGTGGGTGAGATACCGGTAGGTACATGAAGTAGGCAGATGCTAGTGCGAGTCGGGTTTAGGTACGAATTGACTTTGCGTTTCTGGGGCGGGCTGAAGGGGGGAGGGTGGGGAGGAGAAAGGAAGCAACGGGAGGCAAGACTTGAAAAATCTTGTTTATCGTTTAAGCACGTGAGGAGACTTCTTGTTGTTGTCTGCTGACTTGCCTTCTTAAGTTCAGGCTCGGACACAGGAGGTTTGTTGGTGTCGCTGCTTGTGCGGTCGCGTGCCATCCATGCGCGCGCGAGCGTTGTGTCAAGGGGTTGGCCTTCCCTCGGACACCTTCTTGCTGGCGCCGGCTGCGGCCGCTGGTGACATCGTTTCAAGTCTCGTCGACTGCTTCAGCCGTGTCGCCTGCAAGAGATGGAGGCACATGCTTGTGGCGATGTGAACCTCTACTACTGCCCACAACGACGACGGACCAGCCGTCGACGACCGGAATATCTTTCGATGGGAAGAACTTCACAAGCCCACCAGCGGGAGAAAGGTGGACTAAGAATGTTCAACGTCGACCATTGACCCTTTCGACAGCTGACGAAAGGAGTCTTGATGATACGGCGGTATGCCACAAGGTCATATTTTGATTCAATGCGATGCGTCTATGAGTCAGCCAGTCTACAAGATATCGAGCACCGAGCGGCATAACAGCCCAGTCGTCACATCAGTGCAAGTACCTAGGTAGTATGCCTCGGCTTGGATGCATAAAGTAGCGGCAGCCAAGCAGCACTTTCTTCACAACAGACATCAGACTCTCGCGCTCGTCCTCCGCGTAGTCCGTCTGGGCTTGACGACCTCTGCCTCACTCTCCTCCTCCTCCTCCTCCTTCTCTTCCTCCTCTCCCTTCTTGCTCTCAGCCTCGTCTTCGCTGTCAGAAGCAACAAAGTATTTACTCCTCACAGCAGTCTTCGCGTTGCCATTTCTCGTCCCGGCGCTTCTAGTGGCGCGGGTGGTCGAAGCGGTGGGCTTACCGCGAGGCGTGACCTGAACTTTCGGCGAAGCTGGCTTGCGTGTAGCCTTGCTTTTCGTTGTAGGTGGTGGCGTAGCTGTATCTGTGTCGTCGGGATCTGACGGTCCCTCGGTTGAGTCGTCCTCCTTGTCTTGCTCGGAAGCTTCCTCGAGCTCGGAAAGCGAGGAGTCTTCTACATCCGTCTTCTCCGATCGAGCTTGAGGCCTCGCGGCTGGCTTGGCGGTAGCCTTTGTCGGCTGCTTGCGAGGTGCTCTCGTCGGCCGCTTGCGAGGGTGGAGCGCAAGGGCAGTTGAGACGAGCTGTTCCTCCGCCGCTGTATCCTCGGTCTTGACATCTTCGACTTCCTCTCCGTTGGCGTTATCTGCAGCATTGTGCATACTCTGCAGACTCACGGGCGTGGTAGGTGCATAGCCCTTGGACGCTCTAGCTGCGTCCTGAGGCATTTCTTCAACCAAGAAGCCACCAGCCTCCACCTCATTGTCGTGATCCTCTTCAACAAGGAAACCGCCATCTTCACCCGTATTATCATCTTCAGCGGCCTTCCTGCGACCAGTCTGCTGCGGCACCTCCTCCTCGTCATACCCCTCAGGAAAGAAACCACCGCCGCCAAACTCATCCCCTTCCGCGCCAACATCTACAGCTCGCTCACCCCCATCCTCCCTCTCCTCCCTCTTCGCCCTAGCCAAAAACGGATTGTATTCTTCCTCCTTACCCGCACTCCCTGCATACTCCGTGTGCATACGCTCCAACACCCGCAACCCTAACAACATCTTCCGCCACGAACTCAGCGCCGCCGCCGTCCTCTTCACATCCTCCTTGCGCTTCACCTCCGCCTGCTCCACACGCCAAGCATCCCTCACCATCTCCACATGCTCCTCCGCCACCACCACCCCCGTCAACACAGGCACAGCCCGCTGCTTCCCAAACTCAAACCCCGTACACGCCTCTGCATAATCGATCCCCAGCTTCCTACACAGCTTCGCCGAGCCCTTGAGCGGAAGATGCTTGGCGCCCTCCGGGACCATCGTGGGCACATAAACATCCATATTCCCATATGCATTCTTAGGAATCACGCCATCTTCAATCGGAGGCGGGATGATCCAATCCGTCTGACCAACACTATAAAGCCCCTGCTTGAGCTTCTCCCCCGTCTCCCGCTGCGCATCCTCCATCTCACGCTTCCTGATCAACGTCACGGCGCGCATGGGCACGAGTTTCATCGGGTGCTCGCCCGCCTTTAAAGCGCGGCCTTCTTTATGCCAGGACTCGACGGTTTTGCAGGCAAGGACATCAGAGCGTTTGAATACCGGATGGTCTTTCACTTTGTCGCCTTTGCCTTGGGTGAATGTTTTGACGGCTTTGGCGCCCGGTTTGATGGCTTCTTCGCGACGGAGGTGTTGCTCGAGGACGAAGTCGGCCGACTGCTTGTACCATTGTAGACTCTCCTTTTCGACTTCCTTGCCGTCTTCTTTGGCGGGTTTCTGAGGTTTGAGGTCCGTAGTTTCTTCTAGCTCGTCGGCCGCTGTGCGTTTGTTTTCTGGTCGGTCGTAGAGAGACATTACGGTGCGGAACCAGTCGTACTCTTCGTACCGCCGGACTTTGCCTTTGCGGTTGTAGATCGGGACCTTCTCCACTGCCATGCGGGTGCCCTTGGTCTTGCCAGGAAGCTGGTGCTTCTTGAGGTAGCGGACCGTGACATCCTTCGCCGTACCATCAGACGAAAATGCGATGGTGTACGCCATGACCTGCTTGCCGACTTCAGCCTTCTTACCGCGAGGCTCGAAGGTCTGAAGGAGCTCGTCGTTGGAAGCGATGGTGCTGAGTACGATAGGGTCGACGGGGATGTATTTGTGCGATGCTGGCGAGCATACTTCGACCCAGTAATTCGGGAATGCAAGGTCGCGGTCATAGTTCTTATTGGGTTTCCGCTTAGGTATGGCTGGTGTGACGTCTACAACGGATTCATCATCATCGTCGTCTATCTCAATCATTTCCGCTTCGGCATCCGACGGCGCACTGCTGAGAGGGCTGTCGGAGTCGTCGTCTAGACTGATGGGCTCAGCCTTGTTTCCCCGGTTGGATTTACGTGACGGCTTCTCAGGCTTCAACTCCTGCCTAAATTTCTTGCCAGAGCCATTGACCTCCGTCTTCACCTTTTGTTCCTGCTTCTGAGACTCCTGCTCATCTTTCTCGTCCTTTCGATCCTTCTTTGGCTTTTTCGCATTCGCCTCCTCCGCCTTGCTCCATCCTAGCCCCGCTGGCTGCAAATTTGCCACCATTCTCGTATCCAAACCCAAACCCCTCAGTAACCCACAGAACAACTGAGCGCCCACATCACGACTGCCCTCACACTTCTTTGCCAGCCTACGAAAGCCCGCTATATCCTCAATCCTTTCGCTGTGCTCTTGAGCATCCCCCTTGTTCTTGTCCCAATCCTTGATCTCCTCGCCTAGCCTCCGTATCGTCATGTAACCCTGCTTCCGCAAACCAGGAGCAGTAATAGCAAACCTCTTCCGCCAGTAGGCAGCCAACACCTTCAACAACCTCAGCAAAGGATCCCCAGCGCTAAGATTCGGCACGCCTTGCTCGAGGTGCTCAGCATCGAAATTCCAATCCCGTCCACCACCCTTCTTCCCCTTCTTGCCCTTCCTCCCCTTCTGCCTCGCAGCAGCCGCCTTCTTCTTCGCCTCGAGCTCCTCCTTACTCAACGTCCCCATCGCCTCCCGCCACCTTGTCACCTCCCTCTTCACACCCTCCGGCAGGCCCTCCACGAGCGTCTTCTGCGCCTCGCGGTCGTTCACCCATGAGTTCCGCACAGTGTTATGCCATAGTAATGTCTGGACGTGCAAGCAATGCGTCTGCGTCCGCACCTGCTTCTCTCGTTTGCTCGGCCCCTTTTTCCCGAGACCCGGGACGGAGACGCCGGCGTCCGGCGCAGTGTACGACCCATCTTCTTTTACTGTAAACGAAATGTCACCAATCTCCGGCTCCGGCTTTGCGGTACTCGAGGGTGCAGTCTGGGTGATCGCGTCTTCCCAATCCATCTCCTCGTCGTCATCATCCTCTTCCTCCCCTTCTCCATCCGGTTCCGCCTGAGGTAAGGTCTTGCGACGCTTCGGAGCAGGGACATCTTCGAACTCGTCGCTGTCCGCTTCGCTAAGCGATTCGTCATCGTCGTCGTTATTATCGTTCAGCTCGTCAAGCAACTTTCGATTCGCCACAGCATCACGCTTGCGATCCGCCGGCGCATCGACCGCTTCGAAAACACTCGTCTTGTTTCGTTTCTGCGTTGGTACTGCCTTCGGGGCCGCTTTCACTTTGCCGGACGGTGGCGTTGCAGCTGGCGATGGGGATCTCTGGCGTTTGCGGGATATAAAAGGCGGCATCTCTACGAACGACTGCTCTGATTGGAAAGGCACATGATAGCGTGCACTGTGGGAGAAATGTCAAAGGAACTACATACCTAGGTAATAATGAAATGCACGTCATTAAACGCGGCCGTGGAAGCGCGATCGTACCTGAACATGCGTTCATCGCGCAGTCAGATCTGGCGCTAGTATCGTAAGGTGATCAAAGGATGTCCCCATGGTCCTTTCCCTTCCACCCTCCCCTTCGTCGTGTTAGTGGTCGACCTTTTCTCATATGTTCCCATCATACCTTAACTTGCTGTCCATTAACATCCTGCCTCGAAATCTGTTGCTGATGCGGAGGTGTATGCTCACGTCAGACAATTTTGTGACATGGGCAAGTCTCGGCTGTACAATTGAGCTATATATGTCATAATGGGAAACGGCACAGCAACTGTTGCACCAGCTCCAGGAGACGAAATTTTCGATTCGTTTGCATCAATGTTCAATGAATTAATTGATTGAGGCCGATTGGCTCAATGGTAGAGCGTCCGCCTCCTAATCTGGATACAGCGGAAGGTTGTGGGTTCGAGTCCCATGTTGGTCGTGTAGACACGCGTCACACTTTTTGCTTTCTTTCCCTCTGCTCTGATTCTGTTCCTTTTTGCTTCTCCGTTCCATAAAGTCTCGTGACATGCTCGTGCTGTATCAGAGCATCGACGTAGGACCATTTTTCGCATCTTGAGCTCTGGGATTAGTCCAGCCTGACAGCCTCCTGCTCCTGCCTTTTCGGCATTTAGCTCTCTCGCTCATATCGTCGATCGCTTAGACGCTACGGTCTTTCCTTAAACATCTCTAGCGTGGTACATATCACTTACCGTCCAGAAGAACCATATAATGCGCACAACTAGAGGCAGATCGACAAGGTGCATACCACCCCCCTCACCGAGCCTCACAAGCGTATGCTTATATCGTCAGAAGCTTCCGGTGATCCGGTTCATCAGACGGCACTTCGAGTCTTGAAAACGAGACGGCCTGTAGAGGTTGATCATGAGTGTGAGTATGAAAGAATACCTCAGCCGGACCGAGAGGCATCGTCGCTCCAGACATCAACGCACGAGAAATGTGTCTGGAGTGACTTTGGAGGAGATCACACATCGACTAGCTGGCGACAACATCTCCTACCTACTTGTCTTACCCGACGCATCTCGTTGTACCTTCGCAGGTGTGTGGCTCTAGGCGATGGACATAAGACGTCTAGCGTAAAGCCGCTACTAGTAGGGGCACCTACCTTGGGTAACTCAAGATGCCGATCAAAGAGAGATCGGGTGATCTTGCTGTCGGTGCCCTGCCTTTTTCTTGCTAGACGCTTGATAAGATCGACGGTGCTACGCTGCTGGACGCATTGTCAGTAGGAGGCTTGGGAAGGCAGCCTTTGGTGACATCCTTACTCCTCATCTTCAAGCCGAAGTATATGCAGGACGACCTTGTCGCATGACACTTCAAGACCACTAGCAGTGCGAGGGGAGGCAGGCTGGAAATGTACTTAAGCTCGAATGTAAGTCGACCTTGAGCGCTCTTACGTTTTCTGATTTCGAGCTTCCTCCATCCCTCCCAATATCCACGCTCTGAACACACACCTCTACTCCTACCATGCAATACCTCTCCCTCCTCGCCCTCGTGGGTTCTGTCACAGCCGCGGCCCTCCCCGACGGCGCTCTGGAAGAACGCGCAACACCCTGCACCTTCGCTGGCGTCGCCACCCTCGCGGCAGCCAAAGCCGCCTTCACTCAAGCCCAGCTCGTTCCGGACCTGATCCCTCAATTCTACCCAGACGTCGCTGTGCAAGCGGACTGGAATGGCAAGCAAGTCCAGCTCGGCAACACCTTCAACACCATTGGTAGACCCCCCCCTCCTCCACACAGACCTCCCAAATCAACGCCCTCCTCCTTCAGCCCGCTAACATCCCTCCTCCTCCTCCTCTGCCAAGAAACTCTCACTACCCCCTCCGTAAGCTTCACCGCCGAACCAGGCTACGACCCGCTTACGACAAAATACACCTACTTCCTCGTCGACCCAGACGCCCCAGGCCCCGAAGCCCCCATCCTCTCCAACTTCCTCCACACCATCGTCTCCGACGCCCAACCCCGCTGCATCACCTCCCAATCCCGCCAAACCGTCGCTCCTTACATGCCCCTGACCCCGCTCTCCGTCGCGCCGCATCGCTATACTTTTCTCGTTTACCGCCAGCCCGATGGCTATGTGCCGCCGCCGACTTTGATGGCTTTGCCCGGTGTGAGGAACAATTTCGATCTTAATGCTTATGTGGCTGAGGCTGGGTTGATTGGGCCGGTCGGGGGTAATTTTATGAGGGAAGGGTTGGCGCAGGATGTTTGTTTGCTTACGCCGGGTTGTACGGTGTGAGTGGGCAGTTCATTTTCTGGTCTTGAGTGGGTTGGGAATGGGAGGTTTGGGGGAGAGGGGGGATTTTGGCTGTTGGTCTAGTTGAGTCGGATGTTCAGTTTTTATATTTGGTTTGGTCATTGTTGGACATTTCCTGGGTTTTGGGTGTTGTGGTTGGTTTGTGGTATGTGACGTGATGTGATGAGGTACATTATCTCTTCTGTATCTGTGAGGTGGGTTGACGATTCCCTTGTTGTTGGGTATAGTCGTAAACCTAGCATAAAGGTACTTGCCTTCGTGATGGGACAGTGCTATGGAGAGTCTTGCTTCTTGCTCGTGCCGTTTTCGTCTGTAGCTATTCTAGCAATACGGTGTCTGTCATGAAGCGTCACAAGGATGCCGATACTACGATATTGCATCCGGGACTGATCACATGCTGGGTTGTGGCCGAGCGGGATTGTGGACAGCCCACTCTCACATGCCCCTCCCCCTCCACATACGGTCACTGGATATTTGTCCCGTCACCTCCACATCCCGTGCGGTATACGGAACTTCCTCCAATCACCACACCAAGGAATAACGATGGGCGCAAACACCAGACGCTGCCCACTTCCTACCGATGACAGCCCGTCGGAAGCTTGGAGAGAAAGACGGAGACGCGTGAGAGATATACGGCGCCGACAGCGTCCCCCCCCCGCCGTGTGACGAGCGAACCGGCACTACTCTCTCTGCTCTTGTCAGTATGCATCAACGCCAACCGTCCGACCTGCCTAACGGTACCTTTTCAGTCTCCGCCCCCCCACCCTCCTCCTCCTCCTCTGCACACAAGGACGCCATGTCTTCCCCCGACGACGCCGTCCTCGACGATATCTCACACCGCCGCTATAACCCGCTACGAGGGAGCTGGGTGCTCGTCTCCCCCCACCGGACGAAACGGCCATGGCAGGGTCAGCAAGAGGCCGCCAGCAAGATTGAGCTGCCCCAGTACGATGCATCGGTATGTGATATCGTATATTCGTCGGCGACCACACCGGACATGTGATTGATTCGGACATGTGATTGATGGACGTAGTAGTGCTATCTCTGTCCCGGCAACAAGCGAGCCCAGGGCGACGCCAACCCCAACTACGACAGCACCTTTGTCTTCGTCAACGATTACTCCGCCGTCAAAGAGCAGCAAGCCGATTTCAAATCCCCCGACCAAGACGGCTCCCTAGCCTCCCGCTTGCTCAAGGCCGAGAGCACGACAGGCAAATGCTATGTCATCACCTTCTCGCCCAGCCACAACATCACCCTCGCGGACATGCCTCCCTCCAGCATCCTCCCCGTAATCGAAACCTGGACCAAAATCTACACCTCCCACCTCGATCCACACTCCCCGCTCTGCCAGTCCGCCAAACCCACCACCCTTCCCCCTTCCTCCCCCGCCGCTCTGAATGGCAACCTCGTCGAAACCCCGCAGCAACAATACCGCTACATGCAAATCTTCGAAAACAAAGGCCAAGCCATGGGCTGCTCCAACCCGCATCCGCACGGCCAAATCTGGACCACCACCTCCCTGCCCGAAGAACCCCACCTCGAAGCGCAAAACCTCTCGACCTACCACCGCGAACAAGGCGGCGCCCATCTCCTCGAAGACTACGCCGCGCTCGAAAGCTCCAAAGGCGAGCGCACCGTGTTCGAGAACGCGAGTTTCTGGGCCGGATGTCCTTGGTGGGGTACCTGGCCCTTTGAGATCATGGTCGTCGCGAAACGGCATAAGCGCGCGCTGGTAGATTTCAGTGCGCGGGAGAAGGAGGATCTGGCTGAGACGATTGGAGAGGTGACCAGGCGGTATGATAATTTGTTTGAGACTTCTTTCCCTTATAGTAAGTTTTTATATCCCCCCCTTACATGATTCAACTGATATGTACATCCGTATATATATATATATATGCTGACACTCTTACTCTTCACTCCATAGGCATGGGCATCCACCAAGCGCCCCTCTCAGGCTCAGCGGAAGAAATCGAAACCAGCCATTTCCATATGCACTTCTATCCGCCTTTGCTGCGTAGCGCGACCGTGAGGAAGTTCTTGGTCGGGTATGAGATGATGGCGGAGCCGCAGAGGGATATCACGCCTGAGCAGGCGGCTAAGCGGTTGAGGGAGTGTGGAGGTGAACTGTATCGGCGGAGATTGTAAGGGCGGAGGATTGGTGTGTGGGAGTGGTGGTTTGAGCGGCATCCTTTTCCTTTTCGGGGAATGGCGTTGGGAGACACTGGGACGGAAGAGTGTGCGGAGCGAGATAGATATGGGTGTGGGTAGATATCATCTATGGTATGGTTGACGTTAATCAATTGATGTCTGCTTGCTGTTTCGTTGGGCCTCCTGGCCGGCGTGAGAGACCTTACGTCGATACGCTCGAGAAACCAGCCATATAGCACCGGAAGGCCAGCTAGGGAGAACAGAGAGTATGGTTGAACAATGTGGCAGAGCTTTATCCCACCTCCCTCTCTCCCTCAACCAAGGCCGCGAAGCCGACTCCAATTTACCGAAGCCAGTCCCAGAAACAAGGCTCAGCATCTGGCTTTTTCTTCCCTGTCTACCGTCGCCGCAATCACCTCTGCACATTCGCCTCAGCCAGCGAGGGCTATGGCCCTCTCAATATGGCTTTTTGGTCCTGATTCTCTCCGACCCTTTCTTGTCGCGACGGACGGCAGCCAGTCTCAAACCAGAAGATCTCATCTCCTTGGTGCGGATGGTAGGATACAGGACACTTCGCTGCGCTCACTCACTCACTCACTCAAGAATTTTTGACGACTCTACGCTCCAAAGCTTTCCAGAACTTCGATTATCTCTTGCGGGGGAAATTGGCAAAGGCAAAGAGCTTGTTTGTTTGTCTGGGGGGAGGTGGTTATCAGGGTCGTGCACATCAGTGAAGCGCTTATTCATGAACTCAGCTTCCCCCCGCTCTCTCGATGCAATGACTTAGGACGGCTTGAATCGGTTGGATGGAAAGGCATCTCGTTGGCTTTTACACGTGGTGCTGACTGCTGGAGCTCGATAGATGCGTCCGCGTGCACCTTTGCATGCAAATTCTTGTTGCGGCAGTCCGAGGCCCCACTACTTGAGGGTGCATCGCATAGGCGGTGCGATGGTATCCTGATCGCGCAATGTGGTCGGCCGGTGACAGATGGTTTCGCGGACTGACCGCGCGGACGGCCACTGTTTAGTACGAGTCTCAAGAGTACGGGCGCCCACAGCGAAGAGGCTTTGAGCGTGCATGCTTCTCTGGGCAGCTGTAAAGTAAAGGTCGAGACGTTTCCTCATTCCACACCCTCCTCGCCCGACTCGCCATCCGCCATCTCCGCCCAGCTAAAGGCCGGTGGTCGCGCCTTAGACGTAGTTTTGCGTCCTTTAATCGCTACATCTTTCCACCCGACCGCCGCGCACGAGAGCGTGCCTTCGAGGTCTTTGCACGCGTTGTTGGCGAAGACGAGGTAGCCTCTGTTCTTCTCCCATTGGATTTGGTTTGGGGCGAGGGTGACTTCGCCTTGCCAGGCGAGGAAGAATTTGGGATTGCCGAAGGCGGATTTTTGAAAGGCGGCGATGCGGTTGTTGTGGAGACGATCTTGTTTTAGGAGGGCGGGCTCGCTATCTTCTTCTTCTTCTTCTACTACTTCTTCTTGGTTACTATCTTGCCCCTCGACATCGTCTTCGTCCTTGTCCTGGTCACTATTTGAGGCGTCATCGTCGGAATCCTCACTCTCCGCCTCAGCGTCCTCAATCACACCCGCCAGCTGCTTCCGACTCCCTGCCAACAAGACCGCCGCTTTCAGACGCTCGGCGAGCACCATACTGCCTACTAACCCCCCAGGCGCCTCACTAAGCTCATGGATTTCTAAGATGACTTTCCCGCCTAGACGGTCTAGAGCATTGCCTGATAACTCATATGAGCCTAGGGCCGCGTTGGGGTTGAATATGTCTTCGCCTTGGGTTTTGCTTTTGCCTTTACTGGAGTTCTTCTTGCCGTGGCTGTGCGGGAGGCGTTTGTTGTTGAAGGCAGTCTCTTGCCAGTCTTCAGCCATGACTGTAGAAATATAAGGAAAAGGATGCAGGTTGGTGGCTTAAGTGAGATTGGAGGTGGAGTGGCGAAGTGCTCAGTGGTTTCACATGCGAATAGATGGGTGCTTACCTAAGGGTGGCCGAGGGTCCAATGGCTGGATGCAGTAGGTATAGCGAGGCACGGCAGGAGATCTACTACTGTAACGTGACCCTGTAACGCGTCCAGTTCTAGCCTGCTTCGACTTGGCCATTGGATCGATTACCTTTCATATCACTGCAAGTCGACTCTAACACTTTCCAACTCCGCTCCAACACCTCCGCCTGTATCGCGACTGACTGGTGATACCCACAATGGCCGCCATCATGCCCTCCGGCGGCAATGCGAACAACCAGACCGCGAACCCTTACGAGCACTACGATGCGCCCTCAGTAGAAGACGACGACCTCATAGATCCCGACGACGGTATCAACCCCTTTCTTCCTACGCATCCTCACGCGCTAGCTAACACCTGCCCAAGCCACCCTCGACGATCTCGAAGACCCGGCCAACACCACCTCAACCTCCGACCGCACTCCCCTAACCGGCAACATAACCTCCACGCAATCCCACCAAAACGCCCGCGCAGCAAACCAAACAGGCAACTACCTCACCTCGGCCATCCCCGGCGAAGACCGTCGCGCGCCTATGAACACCATCGACGAAACCGTCTGGGACACATTGAAACGCGACCTCCTCGCCGTCTGGGAGAAGATGCGCCAGGTACTGTGGCCGAAGTATTTGTTGGGAGGCGTTATGACGAGCGAGGGCGGGGGAATGCAGGACTTGAGGAGTGTGGAGGGTTTGAGGAATCTGGTGGGCAGGTGGCCGGATGCGGATGCGGTGCTGCAGGGAGGGATGAGTGAGGGGCTGCGGGATTGGGATCTTTGGTATGTGCTTGTTGTCTTGTTTGTGCTGGGATGAGTCCGAGAGGATGAGTGTGTTTGATGAGTATGTGAAGGACGAAATGCTGACGTGCTTGGTGCTTCAGGGGCCCGCTGCTATTCTGCTTGATCTTGTCGACACTATTATCCCTTACCGCGCAGGCGAAGCAGCGCTCGTACGTCTTCAGCGGCGTCTTCGCTACAATCTGGATCGCCGAAGCAGCCGTAACACTGCAGATCAAACTTCTCGGCGGCAACATGTACGTCCCCCTCCCCACTCAATCCACGGTGCCCCCCAAAAGCCGCCTACTGACATGTGCATCACAGCTCCTTCTTCCAATCCATCTGCATAATCGGCTACACCCTCTTTCCCCTGTGCATCGCCTCCCTCCTCTCTGCCATCGGCATCCCCATGATTGTACGCATACCCGTCTACATTGTTCTGGGTCTCTGGAGCCTCGCAGCCGGCGTCAGCATCTTAGGCGGGAGTGGGGTGGTGAAGGGCAGGGTAGTGTTGGCGGTGTATCCGCTGTTGATCTTTTACGTTGGGTTGGACTGTCTTTGTCTTATTTCGTGAGAAAGGGGGATTCGTGGAAAAGGAGAAGAGGGCGATTGCGGCTGATAGTTTGTATTTGTACTACGACTGGTTGGAGGGACTTGACCTAGGGGATGGGGGTTCATCTGCTGCTGCTGCTTCTACTACAGCCAGCATTTTTGAGGTGTGCAGATGGAATGTATGGAGCACCGCGACCTTCATATCCCGCCGTCCAGTCCAAGTATCCTCCCGTTACTCTAGGGCAAAGAAGAAGGACTGCACTAAGAAGAAGAGTCCGATCTCTTCAGATAGCGCAGCTCCCTGTTTCTGGACTATGTTAGTCTAACAGACCATTCGCAGTCTTGTTCCAGTTCTAGACCCATCATAGTAGAGGATTTGATATCATTTGCTGGCACTTGTGGGACTCGCTGCCGCCAAGTACCTTCTTCGGTTGGATCAAGCCGGCTGGGCCTTGCTCAGTAGGTCTGGATGGTGCAGGTGAGATTTGCCTATAATGCGTTTGTAGACATGGTCACGACAAGAAGGTCGCTACCTTAGTCTCTCATGTGAGTCGACATCGCTGCTGCAAGAGGAAGGTACGCAACGCAACGCAGACGGCGCCAAGACTTCCTCTCCTTCAAGGCTCAAGCTAGCTCAGAAAGCCTACCGAGAGTTCGCGTAGCGGAACCATACCGTTCGCGCTAGCGAGGTGGTACGTTGATGGTACGCGCTCGGATGAGCTTCATATGAACGTCCAGCGTCCAGGACGTGTCAAAACTCCTCGTCCACGTTCACGACAAGACTTTGCCCTCGACATGGCGCGGCTCGGGCGTTTGGGCTTCATGGCCTTTGCCGTCGTCTTCCATGTCGTATACATCTTCTCCATCTTTGATGTGTACTTCAGAAGTCCTATTGTGAGTGGCATGCGGGCCTACGGCGTGGAGGGAACCAAGGCTCCTGCGAAGAGACTGGTTCTATACGTTGGTATGGAAGGTCAATCACAATACATTGTCACGTGACGGTTGCTAACATCATTTTCTGAACGCAGGCGATGGACTGCGAGCCGACAAAGCGTTCCAATCCTTCCCCGACCCTTCACCCAATGCTGCCAACGATCCCTCAGCGCATGAGCTCCGACACCTTGCACCGTTTCTTCGCTCGAAAGTCCTCCACGAGGGCACGTTTGGGGTCTCACATACCCGCGTACCGACCGAGTCCAGACCTGGCCACGTCGCGCTCATTGCAGGCCTGTACGAGGACGTATCGTCCGTGACGACGGGGTGGAAGCTGAACCCGGTCAACTTCGACAGTGTGTTCAATAGGAGTAGACATACATGGAGCTGGGGCAGTCCGGATATCCTGCCAATGTTCTCGACTGGTGCTGTGCCTGGCCGGGTGACCGATAAAACGTATGGGCACGAGTTCGAGGACTTTAGCAAAGATGCAACGGAGCTGGACTTTTGGGTGTTTGATCATGTGAAGCGGCTTTTCAAGGATGCGGAGACGAACGCGACGCTTGATGCACAGCTCAGGCAGGATAAGCTGGTGTTCTTCCTACACTTGCTTGGGCTGGATACTACGGGTCATGCATATCGGCCATATTCCCGCGAGTATCTGCATAATATTAAGATCGTCGATGAGGGAGTGCAGGAGATCACTAAGATCATCGATGAATTTTATGGTGACGATGAGACGGCCTATGTCTTTACCGCGGACCATGGGATGAGCGATTGGGGCAGCCACGGCGATGGGCACCCCGACAACACTCGGACACCCCTCATTGCTTGGGGCTCTGGTGTTGCCAAGCCGAGGAGTGTAACAGAGGGCGTTGCTCCAGGGCACGAGGACGGCTTCTCTCACGATTGGCAGCTCGACACCGTTCAGCGCCATGACGTTGCTCAGGCCGACGTTGCAACGTTGATGGCGTATCTTGCTGGCTTGGAGTTCCCAGTCAACTCGGTCGGCGAGTTGCCGCTACAGTATCTCTCAGCAGGCGATGACGAGAAGGCGAAAGCTATGCTTGTCAACGCAAAGCAGATATTGGAGATGTACCACGTCAAAGAAGAGAGCAAAAGATCAACTACACTCCGATTCAAGCCTTACTGGAGGTTTGCTAGCGCTAACCAGACGACGGAGAGTCGACTCGCTCAGGTCGACAAGACGATTCGAGACCACAGGTACCAAAAAGCCATCCAAGCATCTGATGAGCTGATCAAACTTGGTGTGGAGGGCTTGCGCTACTTGCAGACGTACGACTGGCTGTTCCTGCGCGCTCTGGTGACCGCAGGCTACATTGGCTGGGTTGCTTTCGCCTTTACGACAGCCGTTGACAGCTACATGCTCGGCGGCAAGGTCGATGCGTCGCGGACACCAGGAAGCATCGTCGTATTCTCTGCGGTCCTTGTCGGCCTGTACAGCTTCCTCTTCGTGCAGTCCAGCCCGTTGACCTACTATCTCTACGCATTCTTCCCAGTCATGTTTTGGGAAGAAGTCTTTGTGCGCCGGCAAGCGCTCATAGAAGGTAGGAAGAAACTCTTCGCGGACTTCACGCAGCAGGACGCCTTCAAGCTCGCGATCAATATCGTCGTTTACACGGGCCTCCTCGAAATCATGGTACGTACGTAGGCAGTATCTGTGCCACGAGAATACTGAAAGTTGACGGATACTTGTCTCGCAGGTTCAAAGCTACTACCACCGCGAAATCTACACTGTCGTGTACCTCGCCGCGGCAGTCTGGCCGCTCTTCTACGGCATGGACTTCTTCCAGGCTAACTGGCTCCTTTGTGCCACATGGGCCCTGGGCTGCACGAGCATGTCCATCTTCACCCTCCTCCCCGCCAACAAGATCGAAAATCCTAATCTCATCCTCCTCGGCGGCTCTCTAATTCTGATCCTGGGCCTTCTCTACATCACGTTTGAAAAAAGCTTGCTTGCTTCCACCGCGCCTTCCTCCGCCGGCTTGGCCGCACCGAAGGCCGATGGTCTTTCTCGCACGATTCTGGGCGTCCAGGTCGGGTTGGTGGCGCTTGCGATGTTTGTTACGCAGTCTAGCGTCATGTCCTTGCAGGCTAAGCGGGGCTTGCCGCTTGGAACGCAGATGGTGGGTTGGTTTACGCTGGGTAAGTTTCTGGGTTTCTTTTGTCTTTGCACGCATCCTTTGACTTAGTGCGCGATTCCTGGGCCAGACGATTGCTGGCACATTCTTTCATCGGGCTTGTGGAGACTGCTGTTGGGACCGGAAGGCAATTATTTCTTGGCCGGTATGCTGGCGCACTCCGACCTGGAAGAGCGCTGGTACATTCCTTTGGTTTGGCCTTCTAGAGACTGGTACCAGGATCATTGGACAATCCGCCCTTCATCAGTTTGCTGGCGCACTTTGTTTTCAGAGAGTATCTGGCGCCATGAACCACATGCGGGATCTTTTTGCGGATCCGACGATACCACAAGGCCTGGAGCAAAAGTCAAGCACGATGCTCCAAGCAGAGCGGCGACGGTAGCAAACCACGTCACGACTACTTACATCGGTTCCCCTTCGCACTTCGGGCGCTCATACTGTTCTGACTCGCTATGTGGGCTACCCGGAGTTTGATCTGCTGGATGTGCTTCTATCTGCTCTGGATGCTGCCAGTGAAGATGGTCCGAAGAGGTCAAGAATGGAGCGCGGTCATGCGGTTCTTTCGGTGCCGGCTAGTCGCAACGTCTCGGTATCTCCTGGCAAAGTGCAGAATACCATGCCGGCACGTCATCTGCACAATAAGCACAGTACTTCGGGGCCGACACCGGCGCCAGGTGGGCACTACCAGAAACAGTATCGCCGTGCACCTATGCACCAGAGCTAAACTCCGCCCCCGGTCCCACTGAGCGCCTTCTTTGCCGCGAACAGAGCGAGCGCCTCGTTGTCATCAAACAGCGTCCCGCATACGAGGATGATGTCGCACCTGTCTTCTTTCTCGACGGATCTGGCTCATGATCTCGTATCGCATCTTGGGTAGAAGAACATAGTGGGAATTGTTTGCTGACAATTTGAACAGTCGCGTCCCTACTCGTGCCATTTCTCCACGCCCTACAGCCTCAAGATCACTACGTGCATCGACTTGCCGTCATCTTCCTCGCCTTCGGACCGCTGTTCATCATTCTTACAATCTCCTACGAGGGGCTATTTTATTTCGCGATCGCCATTACGCTCGTGTCCTGGTAAGTTGTGCCTTTCCTGAGAGTCCAGGCCTGCAAAGTGTCTGTTCCCTTCGCCAAATTGGCAAGCGCTGACGGCTTCTGCACAGGGTCCGACTTGAACATCGTATACACCGACGTTTCTCCAACACACCGTCCGATGCCCACAGCTCGTCCCTCGAATTCACGAACCCCCTCGAGCCCGCACTTTCCGCCGCCAGCGACCGCGAAGCCGCCCTCAGAACCGGCGACTACCGCTCTCTTACACTAGCCGACGCCCGCATCTGCCTCTTCTTCCTCTACCTGTTACAATCCGCCTTCTTCTCCACCGGCAACATCGCCTCCATCAGCTCTTTCTCCCTCGACGCCGTCTACCGCCTCATCCCGGTCTTCGACCCTTTCAGTCAAGGCGCCCTCCTCCTCCTCAAACTCCTCGCTCCCTTCGCCCTCGTCTCCGCCAACCTTGGCATCCTCACCAAACGCCTCCGACTCCAAGGCGGTAGCCTCTTCGCTGTCGTCATGGGTATCGGCGATTACCTTACGCTCCGCTTCTTCTGGGAGGTCCGCGATGAGGGCTCTTGGTTGGAGATTGGTGAGAGTATTAGTATGTTTGTTATTGCGAGCACGCTTTGCGTGTTTGTCGCTGGGCTTGAGGCGCTTAGTGAGGTTTTTGTTAGGGGGGTGGAGTTTAGGGACGCTGCGCCGCTGCGTGCAAGTGGCGTTGCGGTGGGCAATGGCGCGCTGAACGGTGCCGCGAAGAACGGTGGACTAGCCAAGAGCGCCGGCGGCAAGGTTACATAGCGTTTATGTACCTTGCCTTACTCTTTCGCTATATACCCCCAAAGGTCAGTGGTTTTTTGCGCGCTCTGCCTTGTCTTTTTCTTGAGGCTCCTAGCTCTCGGGCTGAGGGCTCGAGAAGAGCTGAACTTCACTTGCTCCCGCTTCTCTAGCCCCGGCGCGGGCCGCAGATGCATGCGTCTGCACGGCCTTTTACAGGTCTAGGTTGCGAAGCTGAGCGCGTTTCGCTGTTGATCTGAGTGGCGACATCACATGGCAATACGCGTTCGTACACTACAACACCCTCCGCCTTGACATCAGTTGTTGACCACTAAATACTTATGGCAACACAAGAGATTGCCCATCTATGCGGACGCTACAAAACCGGCTACGCGTACGTCGCGCGGTGGATTCTAGATACGGCCAAAGTGACCTTACCTTCATCTCCGACTGTTTCATCAATAGAAAAGCTGTCGACCAACCAGCTCGTGACCATTGCGGAGGCCATCAGCGCAGCCGCAGGACCAGGAAAACCTGCGCCTGAGGGGGTGGACAGCGTGCTCATCGTTCTCGGAGACGTTATAAAGAACCGGCGGCAGTGTATACGCATATATCGTGGTGATGGAGGACCCCAAGACGCAGAGAAGGACAGAGGCCATGAGGCATATGTCGTCTTGTTAGAAGGAATCTTCCAAAGTCTGCTACAGTTTAAAGAGCGTTCAAGTCAACAGCAGGAAGGCAATAGCGCGGCGTCAAAGCACGTACAGCTGGTGTGTACCAATCCCTTCGAATGCTTGCAGAATGAAGACGATGGCCCCGACTTGAACGCGTCACCAAAGCCGCTCGGCTTCACGACAAAGACCAAGTCGCGCGGCAGGAGATATGCCATGATCTCGAACGGTCCCGCGGGCCTGCTCTAACAAGTGTCATTTGCCCCTTGTTCGGCAGAGGCACACGGCAGGCATGAACACCCACTGCAAGTTTCAGATCTGCTCTGTTCTCTGGCGAACGCCTGGAAATGTACTGAAAGCCGCAGCACTCTATACACACGCGCGTGGAACGAAGTCATCGTATGATACAGCGCAGCTTGCATCGATTATCAGGACTACCGATACATGACACTGTGCGTTAAAAGCTATGGCAGCAGCGGGGCAGTGAGCTCTTACAGCTTTGGCTAATGCGGTGGGATGCGAACGAGCAACTTTGGAAAAAGGGGCCTGCGCACGCCTGCATCTACCGATCTGAGCATGGAGCGGGCAGCTACTGAACATGTGGCTCTAATGGGTATGGAGCTTGTCGGGATGGACGGGCGCCATCGAGACCAAGCGAGAATGAGGTCTGATCTATCGTGCACATGGGAGGATCTGGCATGGAAAGAACGACATCGGCATAAGGTTCCAGTCGTTCGCGATGACCGCTGGATACTGCAGAAGCACTGCTGCCGTCTTCGAACTGCCTCCTGTTCACAAACAAAAACTTCAACCACCAGCTAGTTGGGATGACTGTGGCCTTCAGCGCGGCCGCAGGCACCGATCGAATTGCACTCAGGGTCGTCGATAACATGCCCGTCGTTCTCGGAGATCTTCTCAACAAGCGACCGCAGTGTATGGACACCTACCACAGAAACGGAAGACTTGGAATTGAAGAGAAGGGGAAAAGGCACGGGTTTTGCATTATCGTGCTCTGATGATAGTCTGCTGCAGTTGAAGAAGCCAGCCAGAGAGCCGAGTCATCAGCACATCGTCATCCTAGAACGTCTTCGCTTCAGCAACGCGTTCGAGGATTAGCTGCGGAAGAGTCTGGCCTGAGCTTAGACGCGTCTCTCGAATAACCAAGTTGAGGGACGTGCACCGACGCGCGGCACATAAAATACACATTGTCTTCGCGCGGGCCTGCAGGGCTTTCCTGGATGCGACCGCGATGGCATGTGGCGCGGGGCATGCGGATAGCGACAGTCGTCTGGATGTCGTGCACGTACGGGCGCAGGACCATGGTGAGGGGCATGCCAGCGGTGGCGGGAGCAAAGACTGGCGCAGAGCAAAGAAGCAAAGGTAGTGCAATAAGTCTTGCAGAAGGCTGGTCGTTGAGGGCCTTAGCTACCGCACTTGTCTAGCAGGAGGGAGAGCAAAGGTTTTCGAGTGATATATAAACCGGGATGATTTTCTGGTACTCAGTGAGTCGGAGAGCACCACTGTATGTTGTACCTCTGGGAGTCCAGGTGTATGGGCTTTCGGAGGCCGTCTTCAGACTTGCAGTCTTCACAGATCAATCGCAAGTGATGCAAATGCGCTTTGGTCTACCAGTACCAAGGACGAGCCCGAAGCGGACAGCTGCCGAAGGGATCGATAGTGTTCTCCTCGTCCGTGAAGATGTCATCAAGAATTTACGCAAGGAAAAAGGCTTCCACCAGAACGCCGTAAGACCTTAAGATGCAGAGAAGAATAAGGGCCATAAAGCATTTATCATCGTCCCCAAGCCGATATTTGATATTCTGTTCCGTTTGGACAAGCGCTCCGCGTCTCTAGCGAACGACTTCAACGCGACTTCGGAGCACGCAAAGCTCGTGTGCACAAATGCGTTCAAATTCCTGGAGAGCAACGAGGCTGATTGGGATCCAGACGCGCCGCCTGGCGAGACGAAGGCCGGCGCGACCCCTGAAAAGGGACGCTCTCATAATTCTGGTGCTTGAAACAGGAATGGCACTCAGCCACGGAGTCGGCGAGTGGCTCAGCAGAGAAGAAAGGGGCGGCTAGGCATCGGGTGTGAACATCCGTTCGCAAGTTTGTTTCTGCTATTTCGGGACTGATTTGATAGCGCTCACCCACAGAGGTGTGCCTCTTGGAGTTTCAAGGGTGTATCTAGCTTCAAGCCTTTGTGGCTTACTAGATACTTGCACATACCTTTCGCAAAAGCATGGCCATGTCATGGGGAATTAGCACTTGCCCTCCAATCAATTCAACATCGGAAGCTTAAAGTTTTGCTTGCTTTTGGCCAGAACCCATGGCACTCTTCGTGTTACATGGCTAGCATGGGCTCTGAACACCTGCTAGGGAAGCCACAGTCTTTAATGCAATGTATGAGGGCTGCGCAACGAGAACAACCCAGTTACAGTACCTACTCTCGCTCCTCGCCCCTGTGCAGGACCCGACCAGTAGACGAAGAAGGTAGAAGCAGGAAAGAAGACAGCAGAACAGCAAACACATACACGCGAAAAACTTCTCACTACCCCTATCACAGTACTGTACACCTTAGAAGCCCAAAGTCTTCCCACCCTCTCTACCCAAAGCCCTCAACATCATTACTTCCCCTACCTAGACCCCTCCCTCTTCCGTCTATACTTCGTCATTTCCCGCTGCTGCTGCACCCAAGCCCGCGGGCTCTCGTATCGAGTCGAATCGCTCGATATGCCCTTGGCGTGTAGTTGTGCGCTCGCTTGCGAAGGCGTGGGAAGTCCTGGAGGTGCTTGAAATCGTGGAGCCGCAGAGAGGGTGTGAGAGTTCCGAGAATTTTGGGCTGGGGAGGGAGCTGGAGAACGGGAAGGATTCCAGGAGATGCGAGCTGGAGATGGGGTCGACAGGCATGGTGACGGATGGAGACGAGTGGGCTGGGAAATAGGTCCCGGGGGTTTAGGGTTGGTGGGAGTACGGCGAAAAGGGGTATCTGAGGGTTCTGGAACAGAGACGGGACGTGGAGGGAAAGGTGGAGCAGGGCAAAAAGTGGTGGCAGTAATTGTGGTATTGTTCAGAGGAGCATTGGGTTGGACCCGATCGCATTGCTGCGCGGGTTCCGATGGGAGCGCTTGAACGCTCGGAGTAGAATGGTCAGGAAGCGTGGGCGCCGCAAGACTAGGCGTCGCTGTCTAAACGCCCGTCCCGCCCTGCTGCGCTCCAGTCGGTAGGCTCAAGCCAGGCGCCGGCGTGGTCACACCGCTGACTTGTCCAGGACCGGACAGACCAGGCGCGGGCGCCGTGGCACCGTTGCTCATGCCAGGTGCTCCAGCGTTGCCGACGCCGCCGCCATACGCGCTGCCGGCTCTGCCCTCTAGCTCGCCGTAGTCTAGTACGAATTCCTTCCTCTCTCTTCTCCATTCTTGGGCATTGAAGAAGACGTACGCGCCTTTCTCCTGACCAGGACCTAAACGCATTGGCGGTGAGCCAATGGGAATGGACTGTGCAAAGTCGTGGAGAGGCAGGGACGAAGATCCGCCGGTGCCTGCGCCACCAGCAGACATTGCCGACGCTTGGTGCGTGGCCGGGTTGTCTTTCTGCAGCCACTGTCGAAGTAGCTTGTGGAATCTCCAGTCGCGGCCTGTGAGCTCGATCGAAGCGAGTTCCTGCTGGGTAGATCGTGGGTTGAGGTAGAAGATGGCAAAGAGCGTCTCGTCCGAGAAGCCACCCAGTCTGCCCTCTAGGCTTGGGACGTTAGTAACGACGTAAGCAGGGGGCAAGGCGAACTCGGGCACCACGTTGCGCTCCATGTAGTCAAATGAGCTAGTGCCTGCAGCCGCAGAGGGGAAGGGGTGAAAGGTGGGGTAGATCGGATCAGGAGAGTCAAGGTCGAGGCCTAGTAGGCTGAGATCCTGGCCGAGGAAGAGGCCGTTGCGCATCATTGGCGGCAGTGTTGGATCGACCTGAGCTGACTGACCGGTGTCGTGGAGATGCCTCGCCTCGAAGGCCGCTGCGAGGGCTGTGAGACCGTACTTTTCGCCATCGTTCATGTCGGCGTACGGCTTCACGCTCGGAGCAGGTGGCTGGCCGTTCTGCTGCGCGGCTTGTGGCGTCGACTGTGGCACCTGTGTTGGGCCGATAGGCGCCTGGGGCTGGGGTGGGGGCTGAGATGGTGTCTGGAACGCAGCATTGGAAGCTTCTCGAATGGGAAGTTGTGCTTGCTGGGCGTTCAGTTGCTGAGGTGCGGTCGGCGACGTGAGCGTGCTACCAAGGCCCGGAGTATCGCCGTTGAGAGGCCCGGATCCGGCCAAGGGTGGGAAGTCATCTCCGCCGCTCCTGGACGCCTGCTCAGAGGGTTGCTGCGATCGGCCGCCGTCAAAGCCTTGATCAAAGTCTTGGGCCGAGGGCGCAGTGGACGGCGCTCGCTGCGGTTGCGACGCTGCGTTTGAGGTTGCCGTAGACGTTGGCTGTTGGGCGGATGGTTGTCGGATGGCGGCGCTGTTCCATCCGGCGGCGGTACTTGGGGCAGTTGGCCTTGGACCACCGGACAGGGTGGGAAAGTCGCTGATTGAATCTATGTCAGCGTCCATCATCGGGTGGGAGCCGCGCGGAACGCGAATCGCGGCTGAAGGGGGAAGAATGGGATGCTTTGCTGGGGTATCAGTGCAGCGTAGGGATGGTGTAAGCATGTAGCAAAAACAACATGTAGCAGCGTGGAGGAGGAAGTGTGTCCGAGGCCAAGCGAAGGTCAAAGTGAAGACTGACAGGGCAGCCAGGCAGGCGCATGTGGGCCCAGCGCCCGCTCCGCCCCCGCTGCTCACACCGGGCAGGCGCGACCAACACGACGCTCGACCACGGGGAAGGCGCAATACGACTCACCTCATGTCCAGACCCGCCTGACTCCCTCCACCCATGACCTGTGCAAACCCGCTCAGCTGACCTGGTCGGCCCACCGCTCCCGCCCCTGCGTTCGCACCCGGCCCTTGGCCTAGCCCGCCCACACCACCGAATCCACCGCCGCCACTGCCTCCTACGCCGCTCCACCCACTCATGGCGCCGTTACCAACTCCCAGCCCGCTCTTGGACGTATTCTGCAGGCGGGAGGGTCCACGCGAGGGTGGGGCCTGGGATGCTGTCTGAGGCTGCGAAGGGTAGGTGTTCATGTTGAGGGATCGAAGGCCTGTTGGGTTCGGGTTGTGCGGGTTGGTTGTGCCTGTTGTCGTGTGTGCATCGCGGTCAGCGTTGAGTTTCAGGGAGCCGTCGGTCGACCAAAGCGACGATGTAAAGCGCTGCCACTGCCGGCTGCGCTTGCGCGTGTGCGGAGGCATGATCGGGAGGGAGGTAGGGGTGGAGATGGATGTGGACGGGGAGGTAGAGGGGGGAGAAACACGTGAACGTGAAGGCGTCGCATAGATGTGTAGGCGCTCACCGCCCATGCCGTGATGCGCAGGTGCAACAAAGTGGACCGCACCTACCTGACCGAGTATTCATCCTGGCCGGCTCCCGTCACGCCTTCCTGGTCTACCGCTTTGATTCGACGCTCATGCAGTTGTCGTCCGCGCCTGTTCTTGGCGGTCGTGGTCGCGGGTCTGTGGGCTTCACAGCATCGATCGCTAGGGTGGTGTCGTGGCGGTGGCGGTGGCTCAGGATTTATGGTAATCCGAGGGGGGGGGTGAATGCAATGTGCAGGTGGTTGCGCATCTGAAGCTCCGGGTGCTGGTCGATGGTCGGTCTTGGCGGCATGCGGCTCAGCTGTCCATCATCGGCTCGTGCCGATCTGCGGAGCCGGGCATGATAGGGCTGAGTCATGAGCATCTTGAGCACGTGCAAGTGGTTGATTATTGAGCGATGACTCTGCGAGAAGGGGGAAAGGTAAGTACCTAGGCACGTGCGCTCTTGAAGCAAACGCCTCCCGTGCAAATGTACATGTCAACAGAGCACTCGCTTAAAGTACAACACAACCTCCGCTCACTCCCCATAAGAACCCAGAAAACCCTCACGCAGCACTACCCTTACCCTCCTTCTCCTCCATCTTCCGCCGCGCTGCCAACACCATCTCCTCCCGTCTCCGCCTTAGACCATCCGCTCTCGCTGCCTTATCCGAGCTCCACGCACTCCTCTGTCGCTGCGCCTCCTCACTCGGCACAGCCTCCTTCCCCTTCCCACTGACCTTCGCCTGCAAATTGTACCGCGCAATCAAATCTTGCTGTGCCTGCCCTCCAACCTTCCCCTGCTGCGAAGCGGCCCCACTCACGCCTACAGCCGGCGCCTGCGTACCCGCGCTCGCAAGGTTCGGGGGCTGGAAACTCGGCGGTGGGTTGTCGAGGGACCGGCCTGCTAGCACCCGTTCTGTCGTCGCTTGCACGTTCTGCCCATTACGCTGTAGATCCCATGCGATGGTCCTGCGGTCCAGCTGTGGAAACATTGCGGCGACTTGCTCGACCTTGACGACGTCTACTGTTCGGGGTCTTTGCGATCGTGGTTCTTGGGTGGGGCCCGAGGGTTTGGAGAGCCACCATCGGATGGCGAGAAAGCCCACGACGGCCACGGCGAGTATTTGGGGTATGTTGATGGTTGACTGGGCTTCTGCCATTTTCTAGACCGGTGGCGGTGATGCGGTGGTTTAATTGCAGAGGAGTAGATATCCGACGGAGATCTGGGAGCCTTAGGTGGCGGGAGTAAGCCGCGATGTGATGAATCGTCCGGTGTTAAGCGAGCTTCTGCTATGCAATAGTGATTGTGTTCGATGTCTCGCGCGGTGTGGTGATGTGTGTCCCAGGTGAAAGGTGTCGTGTGCGTAGGCTGTACAAAGAAGTCCAGGGCCAGACTCGGCATTCACGCCTCCAGAACTCCGGGCCGGAGAAGCCGATGGGCAGAGCAATAATGCGCATGTCCGGCATCGATGAATTGTGTACCAAGTACTGTTAGGCATACTGTGCACCTATCTGAACAACTCCTCGTCGCGCACGGCATCAGATGGAGCAATTATCCCAGGACACGAGCTCAAAGGGTTTTCAGGCTCTCGACCGCAGCGACAAAAATGCGTTGGTCAAGAATTGTTCTTGGAGAGACGGGCGATTGTATGGAGCTGGTTGACCAGACACAAACCACTGCACACTCATAATGCATAGAAAGCTTTAGAGGCAGCTATCTATAGTCTAAAGGACCAGCCGAACCTTCAGCTTATCCTGCTCAATGATCTCTTTCCTCTTCTTCTCACCCATCAGCTCTGGCAAGTCCCACGTACAATTCACATACCTCCCACTCAGCCACTGCCTCCTCTCATTCGTAAGATATACCAAGCTATCCGCGCACAGCTCCGTCGTCTCTGTGAATACCGCCTTGAACGCCTCGCTGTACCCCTCGCCGTGGCCTACGATATCCGTCAGACTGTTCCCGGGATGCACGCTGAACGCTATGAGCCCTTGCTCCTGATAATCCGCGCTAGCGAACTCCATCAGCCGTACTCCAGCTAGTTTGGAGGTCTGGTAGGCGGATGCTGTCGGCATAGTGAGATGCGCGCCCACGCTCGCCACGCTGATGAGCGTCTTCATCTTGCCTTTCAGCAGTAGAGGAATGCAGTAGTGGCTCACGTGGTACGGGCCTCGGACGTTGCACTCCATGACACTCCACCATGTTGCCGGATCGCCATCGCCCATAGGAGTCATTGCGCCCAGGATGCCGGCATTGTTCACTACGACATCTAGTTTGCCAAAGTCCTGCTCGATTCGCTTTGCAGCGGCTTCAACGCTGCTGGCGTCGATGATGTCCAGCTTCAGCGCCAGAACCTGTGGAGCTTGCCTACCTGCTGCGGTAGCAGCCTTGCTTATCGCTTCTACAACAGCAGACAAGTCGGACCGGGCTCCGATGGCGATATGACTGGCTCCGCCTTTGGCAAAAGCGATGGCGATTGCACGGCCGATACCACGCGAGGCTCCGGCGACAAAGATGGCGTGGCCAGTATGGTCGGCGTTCAAAGGGTCGATGGCCGGATATGTATCATTATGGACGATCTTGGTCGTAGTGTAGTCGCCTGAGCAGCTAAAAGTCAACACTCGAGCCCACCTCTCTTCATCAGGCCGTCGCCAAGCGCTTACCGGGTCCCTCCAGCGGGTTCCATGTTCCCTGTGGCGGTGGCATTCTCGGACGGTCCTTAAGGTAGGTACTCCTTGAAGTGTTGTTGTCGAGCGGCTGTTCGTGGATTTCGAGAGTGCTGGAATAGAGATTTGGTAGAAGGAGGTAGTATACGTTGTCTTCTTTGGTTTTGTAGCAAGGATCGAAGGGCAGAAGAGCTGCTTGATGTAGGTATCGCTCGGCCTCTGCGTTGTAAGCGGAGAAATCTCCGTACTCTCATCTGCCCAGGAACCTCTACGTCGTACGTCACCTTACCTCGCACATCTACCGGACGTGGAACTGTTGGTCTTATTATTGTGATCGACCCAACGCAGGATTAGGACCAGCTTGTCGTGAGTAGCGGAGTTAGGGCGGTGCATAACAAGGTGAGCTGCGTGCGGCCCCGGCCTTTACGTCGTAAGCGGTGGTATCTCCGTGCTCTCATCCGCCAGTAAACTACCTCACCGGAGTCCGCGGTGAGGCCGTACCTTACTGGCGTCCGCTGTGAGGCCTTCAGCGTGTCAGTACCGCGTGTGTTCGAGATGCCTTGTTAGCATCTTTTGTCTTACTGTATACGTGCTTGTCGTCGAGCGTTCTTCTCAAAAGATGTGTGTTTCAACAAAATAATATATCGATAAGAATCCACAATGCTGACACGGTGTAAGGTCACAATAGTAGACAGGGCATCAAAATGTAGGGTATATATTAGATACGCTTAACACCTGAGGACCCAAAACCCTAAAACCTTGAATTGACACCCTCTCGCTTCTCACCCTATATCCTCTTAATAGGCATATTACCTCTAGGGACAGGGTACCCTAGCTAGAATAGAGCTTAAGAAATTCTAATTCTAATTAATAGCGTTAATATAGTTGTTGCGCTTATCTTTTATTGCCTAGTTTAGGCTTATAGGGTTAATTCCTTGTCCTATAGACCTTTGTTGGGATAATTCCCTAAAGAATTCTTTAGGGTCCTTAGGGTTGCGGTACCTAAGCTTTAAGATTCTGCGTAGAATGTTATAGCGGGAGAATCTAGATCGCTTACTAGGCTAGGACGTTTTGAGGGTTAAGAGTATAGTATAACGTAGGGTGTCTAAAAGTCAGTAGTAGGATCTAGATATTAGCGAATAAGTACTATCCTACTAAGGGGAATAGTAGTTAGGGTAGCCTTCCTTGTTTTGTTCTAAGAGGGTATGTAGATTTATGCTTTCCTTTTAGTGTCTAGGGTATTCTAGTATAGGGTTAATTTCTTGTCCTATAGACCTTTGTCCCTAGATTGTATAGTATTCTTACCTAGGGTTTAATAGACCTACTCTACCTCTATAACTATAGCTATAGAAAAAAAGGGTTTCAGGGTTAACCTATATCCTTAATTCGTTGTCTAGTGCACTTAGGTTGTATAATCCTATTTTGGTTAGGGTTAGGGTTAGGGTTAGGGTTAGGGTTAGGGTTAGGGTTAGGGTTAGGGTTAGGGTTAGGGTTAGGGTTAGGGTTAGGGTTAGGGTTAGGGTTAGGGTTAGGGTTAGGGTTAGGGTT
>NAJL01000085.1:0-61501 GCA_005059885.1 Salinomyces thailandicus | reverse complement strand
GTGGTTGAGAGAGAAGGCATTTCGTGGGAGGAGGGTTGTTGGGTTGGGATGTTCCTAAAGGAAGGAAGGAAGAGGCTCTTACATAGGATCGCCTAGGCGTGGATCTTGCGACGTTGGAACGAGCGAGGGCTCTGGTTCGGACCCTTAAGGGCTCTACACAGCATCCAGCACCGGTCCGCCGCGATCGTCTTCAGTCACTCCTCGATCTCAGCGCCCGGAACGGAGATTTCAAAACATTCCAATGAGACATGCATGGAGAATGCCCCTGGGCCTGGGGCATGGACGGCTGTAATAACAGGTAGCGCGGATTTTGTGTGTGTGTGTATATCAAGAGTTTCCGAGCATTGTCGAGAGCGACTCAGACCGATGATATATCGAGGATGTACGAGAAAGACCCAAAATAACAAAGGGTAGGGATGATGGCGCTGCAATGCGTATGAGACGTGCAATCTCTAGAAGAGGCAGCGAAACATCTTCGCAAGATACAAGACTACATCCCAACCCAAACCATTCCACATCGAAAAGACCGTGCCGATCAACACCGTTTCCCACCTTCCCATCCTCCATCCTCATCCTCCCACTCCTCAGCCCCGACCCCTCCAACCTTCCTCCCCACCAATATCCCCAAAGCCGTCAACACCACCGCAACCAAAAACCACCCTTCAAACCACCGCTCCACAAACTTCGCCTCCAACGGCGCTCCAAGCGCCTCACTAATTACCCCACCAACCTCCGCAGGCAAATTACTCCTCAGCAACAGCGCCGACGCAACGACATAAGTACCCGCAATCTGCGAAATAATAAGCGGTAAAGAAGTCTGCGCGTGCTGAAGAAGACTCGGCGCGAAACGAGCAAAGAGGCGGAAAGTCTGAAGAACGGCGTTGAAGGATGCGAGAAGCATGATGCCGGAAAGGAGGAAGGATATCTGCCGGGACCATGCCGCGCGATCGAGGTTGCTGTCCCAGTGTGTTGTGAGTAGGGCGAGTACGTTGTTGATAGGGTCGGCGGTCGCGGCGAAGGAGGCGTGCGAGGGTGCCCACCAGCGGCGGAGAGTGGAGAGAGAGGTTGCGCAGATGCGGTAGGCGCAGTAGCAGGCGAAGAGGCTGTTGAAGAGGTTGAGGAGTTTGCCGGTGTGGGTTTTGGAGCGGGATTGCTGGGCGGAGCGCGCGCGGAGGTGGGAGAGCGAGGTGGCAAGGGTGAAGCGCATGGTTTCGAGGCCGGAAATTTCGATTTGGAGAGATTGGAGTTCTTGGGTTTCTGGGCTGCTGCCGCGCAGGGAGCCGACGACGCGGGTGAAGAAGCCGGATTGGTGCGTGGAGGCAGGGGATTCGGAGATTTTGCGCTGGAGGGCGCGGAGGCGGCTTTGCTTGGCGGCGAGCATTTCGGAGGTGGCGGTGAGGCCAGCTTCTTTACGGGAGAGGTCTTGGTCGTGTACGGGTCGGTGGCGGACACCGAAATTTTGCCAGAGGGAGGAGACGGCCGCGAAGCCGGCGAGGGAGGCCATGAGGGAGATGCCGATGATGCCGATGCGCTCGAGGCAGGCTTCGCTGAAGGCGAGTTCGTGGCTGTCGGAGGCGCTGTCGCGAAGGGCGGTGCTTAGTACAGAGGCCTGAGGCAGGATCCAGAAGGTGAGGAGCCAGGCGGCGAAGAGGGCGACTTCTAGTGCGAAGCGGATGGTCGGCTTGGTCCTTCGTGTGGAAGTGGAGTCTGTAGGCGTGCCCAGTATTGTCTTGGCCAAGCCGTGGATTTCCAAGGCGGGAGTCACGATGATGGTCAGGAGTAATAGCGAACTGAGCGTCAAGCGCAATGCCAACCCTCTCACAGCCGGGTTCAGGGTATCGCTTATCTCGCACAGCAGCAGCTCCACCAGCACAGCCGACAGTCCAATGCTTGTAGAAAACACCAGCGATGCGACCCTCTGCGCGCTAGGCTGTCGCAAGCGCAGTTTCTCCCTCAATCCGCGCGTGGACGGCTTCAAGCTGTTCCTGTTGAACTGCGGCAGGCCATTGCTGCCACCACCTTTCGGCCCCTCATCGCTCGACAGTCGGGGGAATAAGCGCTGCTGCGCGAGGATGGCGATGACGACCCATGTCAACACGAACGGGATCGACGACCAGACAATGGTAGACGGCGGTACGGCCTCGAGACTTCGGCGGAGGTTGTGGGTGGGGGTGCAGTCATCGCAGTCGGCGGTTGGGAGCATTTGTAGTGCGCGCGAGCGAGTGGGAGACCGGGCGGGGTTGGGTATGCATGCGGGCAACGGGCTGTCTTGCTGGTGGTGGTGGTGGTGGTGGTGGTGGAGGGCGCATGTGACGAGATAGGCAGGTATTCTTGTGAGGAGAGGAGGAGCCTGGAGGCAGATAGGAGAGTGGTTGCAAGGTCCTCGGTACCTGTCGCGACTCCCTTGCTTCAGACGTGCATTACCTTGCCTTACGTGGTGTCGGGTGGCACGTCGATGATCCTGGTCGGCATCGGCCTGGATGTGTTTTCAGGGATCCTAAGGTTCATGACAAGGGCCGTGCACACGTGATTCTGGTGGGGTCGTGGACCTAGACTTACATAAGGTAGATATGTACAGTATGTATCCTATTATGTCTGGATGCCATTATTATTACGGGTTGGAGTTGGCATTACCGGAGGTAGTGGCATACAGCAGGACATCGACACGGCCGTACAGTATGCAAAGGGGCGCATACCTTAGTCATGTCAGTGAGGGTAATGTACATGTATCCGTTCCATTATCGCGTCGTTTGTCCATCATCACCTCCGTCCGTGCTCAAGCTAGGCCATCGCATCTTCACATGCAATAGCCGACCCGCCTCCAACATAGCCTTAACAATTCCATCCTGATACACCAAACACACCGTTCAACACCGTGGTGCCACCGGGAACAAGCCTCCACTCGCACAAGCATGGCCTCGACGCCATCGCCGCGCTCCCTCCCCGCACCGGCGCCCCACGAGCACGCCTCCCCCTTCTCGCAAGCCACCACCCTCCTCCCTGACCGCACCATCCCCGACGAGCCTCTTGACGCCAAGCCCGCCCCAGCACCCTCCTCCACCGACGCCGCCGCCTCCTTCATTCCCGCGTGGCGTCGGCCGACTCTCCCTCGTGACGACCTCGGCGATCAGTTGCGCCGACCCAGCGTTCAATTCGTTCCGCAGGTCAAGAAAACTCCTGGCCTCGGATCCCGCTCCAGCTCCGCTAAGCCCGCCGGTGCTCGCGAGGTCTTGATCTCCCATGGTACCGGCAATGCGCAAGGAAGGCGGCTTAGCAGTCCGCCTCCACCAGCGCAATTCCGCCCGAGCGTGAGCTTCGACACCTTCTCTAACCCCTCGGCGAGCGACTTCAGCTTGACATTGAATCGTAAACACCGGGACTACGAATACACGAAACGATCACGGACCTTTCTGTGCGGGACCGACACGAATGAGTACTCTGACACGGCTCTGGAATGGCTCATCGACGAGCTGGTGGACGACGGCGACGAGGTGGTGTGCTTACGAGTGGTGGAAAAGGACAGTCGAGAGGCAGTCAAGTGGGCCGGCGGGCAGGGAGAGAAGGGGTACAGACGCGAAGCGGAGCGCTTCCTTGAAGCAATCGAAAAGAAGAACAGCGACGACCGCGCCATCAGTCTCGTCCTAGAATTCAGCATCGGCAAAGTGCACGACACGATCCAGCAAATGATCCGCATCTACGAACCCGCCATCCTCGTCGTTGGCACCCGCGGCCGCAGCCTCACAGGCTACCATGGCCTGCTGTCCAGCGGCTCCGTCAGCAAATACTGCCTCCAATACAGCCCGGTACCCGTCATTGTTGTTAGACCCAGCAGTAAACGCGAAGCCAAAAAGCGCAAACGCCTTCAAGACCCCGACCGACAAGGCTACCGCGACATCCTCGATAAATCCGAAGACGCCCCTCGCGGCCGCGGCGGCCACCTCCTCGACCACCGTAACCGCCGCAGCGTCCTGGGCTCTGACCTCGGCCTTCTAGGCGAGCTCGGCCACGGCGACCCGGACGAAGAAGCCCGCAAAGTCGCCGAAGCCATCGGCTACCGCCCGGACCGCCGCGGCCGCAGCGCCAACCGCGATGCCAGCCTCACCCGCGCCGCCTCCAACACCTCCTCGCGCAGCGGCGGTGGCGGCGGCGGTAACGACACCTCTGACTTCACCTCCCCGCCGCCTGGCACAGCAGACGTGCTCCTCAAATCCCCTGACCTCGGCACCCTCGACTCCCCCAGCCCCTCCGATGACGACGACGATGAGCTGGATGCCCTGGCCGACGACGACGCGAGTCGTTTGCAGGAGAGTTTGCGTCCCGAAGACGAGGCGGCCATGCTGGCGTACGAGCGCGCGCAGGATGCGGCGAGGGAGCAGCGGGAGGAGGCCGAGCGCCGACTTGCGAGGGGTAGGGAGAGTTCTGCTAATCGTGGGGGTGGTACCGCGGGGAGAAGTCGATCGAGGCCGAGGAGGAGTCATCAGGATGATGATGAGGAGGGTGGGGGCGCGGCTGTGCTGGGTTTGCTGGCCCAGTTGGATCGGGGAATCAAGTAGTCGGGGTACTTTAAAATCTTGCGTGGACTGCCGATGCACCCCTTCTTCTTCTTCTTTCTTCTTTCTTCCGGGCTGGCGCTATCTCATCTCGAGCTCTCCCGCGCTAGCGGACATTCCCCAGCTATTCATCGTGCTCTGTCTCATCCGCTTCCCGTTTGTTCTGGCTACAACTCACCTTAAAGATTCTTAGAAATTTCAATCTTCACATCTCACGAGAGGAATGAGGTAGGTTTTGGAAGAAAAGAGATATGAGGTCAAAAGACTAGCGGTACCTTAAGACAGTACAACATCACCATACAGCCACACTAACAAAACTCCCCTTTCCCTTCCCTTTCCCTCGCTTCTCTTCCTTTCCCAATCTACCGCCCCGCCTTCCGCCGCTCGAGGCTCTGCAAAGGTAGTCAACTCTTCCCTCTGCCATCCACAGGGCATTGGAACCCACCCTTTCTACCAGGGGAACCCCCACCCTGCTTTCTTCTCTCCCATCTTTTTTGGGCTGGCGCTGACGCTGGCGCCACGCTTTGAATCGCGGTCTTACTCTGCTTCCCCAAAAACGTCTGCGTGTGCGAAGGCGAGAGATGTCTCGGTCCTGTGGTAGAAGTACGCGCGTGAGCCGCTGAGACGCTTTCCTTGCCAGCTTTAGCGTCAGTGTCAGCGTGAGCGTCGGCTTGCACTTCCACTTCTACTTCCGCCTCAGCTTCCGCGTCGCGCGCAGAGTGCCGACTCTGAGGATTCTCGGCTCGGTGCTGGTACGTCTTATCATGCACACGGCGATGACTGGCATGAGGTCGGAACTCCGCGGCTTCAGCTTTGGCTTCTTCGGTATCGGCTTCCCTTGCGCGGTTTGCGTGCTCTGTAGCAGAAGGATGGGAGATCGGCTTGCCCTTTGCATCTCTCGTCCGAGGCCCCTTTTCTCTCTTTTTCGCCGCCGACTCTGTCGACTTCACCGGCCCGACTCTCGCTGCATACAGGCTCCAAGCGTCTTCAATGGCTTGAGTGACGTGCGTGGGTTTGAGAGGTGCCCAGGAGGGGTGGGAGATGGAACGGGCGTGGATTTCAGCATCGTCGGGCAGGTCCTCTGGGCTAACTTTGACGTCGACCTCGTCGTCGTTTTCTTCTTCTTCTTCGTCTTCGTTGTCTTCGTTAGCCAGGTCCGCGTAACCTTCAAGCGACATATCGACCTCCCCCGGTTCCAAACTCTCGAGCGAGCGGGCGGTGAGAGCGTGATCGTAGCCTGTGAGGGATGTATCGACTTCTGCTCCTTCTTCTTGTCCTTCTTCTTCGTCGTAGTATTCTGTGAAATCGGGGACATTGTCGGTGTGGAGGTCGCGGGCCATTAGCTTTGTAATCGCGGCGGCTGGAGTATCCTCGGCGTTGTCATGGTCGTCTTCGTAGTCATTCGTTGCGGTCTCAGTATCATGGTCTTCGTAGCCGACGAGCGAAGTATCGATTTCTTCACCCTCATCGTCGTCGACGTCGATGTCGGACCCCGGAACCGCATCACGTGCAACGAGTCCGTCATCATAGCCTTCGAGCGACACATCGACCTCCTCGTCACCAACATAATCATCATCATCATCATCCTCAGACTCCTGGAACGCCTTCCGCGCCACAAGCCCATCACCATCACCATCACCATCACCATCACCATCACTACCACCCTCAACCCCCTCAACCCCCCCACCCCCCTCCAAAGCCTCAAACCCCGGCATAGCCTCCCTCACAAAATGCCCCTTCTTCTCTTCAAACCCCTTATAAACCACACCACCCTCAAGCCCATCCTCCCACCTCCCCAAAGGCTCCGCCTCAACCTCAGCCCCCCTCACGCGCACATCTTCCCGCGGATCCCGCAAACCCCTGAACCCGCGCTCCCCGGCATATTTATCGTAATTGTCAGGCGTGTAAGTCTGTTTGTGACTGCCAGCAACGGCGAAGCAGCAGCAGGAGGAGGAGGAGGAGGTGGTGGTAGTGGTGACGAAGGCTAGAGATGCGAGGGCGAGGAGGAAACGCATTGTGAGGAATATTCTTTTTCACAGATTGGGAGAGTTTGGGTAAGGTATTTCTTTTGGTTTTTGGCTTTTTACTTTTCTTGTGTTCTCTAGATGTGGGTTGAGGGGGTTTAGAGGTGGGTGGATCAGCGGTTTTGGGGATTGTGTAGGGTGAGTGAGAGAGAAGGTGGCGGGATTGGGTATGGGAACAATGAGAAGGAGAGAGGTCCCCGTCCTCAGGTTGGAAGGCTTTGGGTCTGGGTTTTGAAAGGGGCGAGAAGGCGTTGTTTGGTGTAGACGTTCGCGTACCTAAAGGGCGTTGTGAGGGCTTGAGTTTTCCCGAAAGCGGAAAGAACGCGCTTTCGGCTCGAGAGACTAAGTGTTGTAACAAAGGAAGGATGTTTTCCCAGGTGCGGGTGATGACGATGTGAGACTTGTAATGCTTTGGCGGCTATGCATGTTGTACTGCGCAGGGCGAACTGGGAGGTGTCTGTGGAGGAGCGCTGGGCTATCAGAAGAATTTTCTTATTACGAGGTTGCTCCTGTAGTGCCTAGGTTTGGTTCGGTGGTTTTTGGAAGCGCTCGACTACCACCATCACCACCACTACTCTGAGGCTTGAGCCATCTTGTTGTGGTCCTATCGTATGACGCCGCAGAAGGCCACATTTTCGGTCAGCATGTCTCGACAGCTCCGAGATCTTTTGTTGTCAAAGACTTTCCAGTCTACGATCAGAGCTATGGTGGTAAGGCGGTATTCCGTCGTCGATCCTACGATGGCAGATGTTCATGGTCAACCCTTGGGATTTTTCGCGTGGCATTCCAAAGCGATCCGTTTGCCTGCGCCCTGCGTCACTGGAATGCTAGACCCACGTACTGCCGACATGCTCAAGAGCTGCATTTGGAATGTCCCAAGCTACACTTCCAAGGTGGTTTCTTATACATGAGGTAGCGTCATGAGCATCAGCGGCCGCAACGAAGGCTGACTAGGACACACACCTGACCAGCCAACAGGGTGAGTATCATGTCTGGTGCTTGCAATCGCTGGTCGTTGCACCTTACAGTACTAGAGTACCCTGCGAGTAAACATTCATACGACAAATGACCAGTGAAGCCCGAAAGGAGGCGAGAATGGAGCTGCATCATAGGGTAAGCCTGAACGAGATGGCCGCGGTACGTCTGCAGATCAGTTCGTGACAGGCCACTATCAAACGATGAGAGTTTCCTCCCTGGCTCCTGTCTATTTTGTTATTTGCGTTGGAGTCTTCGATCCCAATGCCGTTCCTTCCCTTCATGCAACGATATTGACTCGTCCCCTTATATGGTGATCCGTACAGTTTGCTACAGTAGCTACGACAATCTCCTCGAAACAGCGCAACAGTCTAATTAGTGAAGTCGCGTACTACTGCGTACCTCCAAATCATTGTGTAGATTAAGAAGTTGTCTACCGAAAGCGATTCGACTGCAGGCCCGCTAGAAATGCTCAGGTCACACCTTTGGCCGGTCATTGGTTGGTTGGAGACACTCGGGACGCTCGTTCGTGCCTCCCCGGGGGCGCTAGTCAACGGCACCAGTGAAGTTATTACCAAGGCTGAGGAGAAAGAAGGTAGGTATGCGACGAATATTCTCACTTGGAATATATAAGTTATGAGAATGGGGCGAGCATATCGTGCCTCAGCGTCGTCAAGTACAAGTTCAGGCCTCTGAGAGAGGACATACACAACATGGTTGATTCGTATTTGCCGCCACATCAGGAGGCGACGATAATACTATAAGAATTTCCCGGTGTTCGTCTGATATGTAACACTAATGGTGTTAAGGTAAGGTAGGTAGCCATGCTAGCGGCCGACCTGCGTCATCCGGATTGTTTGGGCTGCAGATGCATGTGGCCCTGCACGACCATGACGCTCCAGCCCCTGAATCGAGAGTATTGTGCTGGCAACTCACAAACGAGTCCCGTCAGGAGTGAGGTACTGTATTTCGACTGTGTACTCTATCATTCAAGTACATGATTACGACGAGTCGCAACTGACTCGGCTGCCGGAATTCTGTTGATACAAGAACTGCCTGCTACGTACTGTATCTAGGTAGCTACCTAGGTAGGTAAGGCAAGGTAGGTAGGTAGATGTACTGGTAGGAGGTAGGAGCTTCTCCGGTACAGCGCCACCATCAAACCTTAACCATTAACCGTGCTTGGGCCGGATCACCCAAGCTGAGGTTATTCAAAAGTCTGAATTATTGATGACAGAGGCGCCCGCTTTCTCACCGGATTCGACCTCCTTTCCTGTCATCAACAACGACAATAACAACAACAACAACCACCGAACATCATCGACGACGACACCCTCGCATCGCTCTATCAAACACCAGCGGTGACGGCACAGATCATCCTTGCGTCGCTTCACGAAAGACACCGCTGCGCGCCCGCCTGCATATGCAGCTCGAAGCCAATTACGCGCGTTACAGCTGCCGAGACCTGCATTCTTCCTACCTTAACCGTCAACACCGACCGACGTGTCAGCGCCTGCCTGCGCCCTGCCGTTGCGAATAACGACTCTCCCTTCTCCTACGAATAATCCTCTCCAGGTCATGCGAGCGACATAACACCATCATCATCATCAACATAATCAACATCGCGACGACTCACGACACGATTCTTCCCAAACCTGAACTCAAACATGCCATACAACACGCGCAAAAAGAGCTTTTCCCTCTCAGAACTCGGCATCGCCGTCCCCAAACGCAGTCGAACCGCCTCCCACCCATCCCCACCCAGCACAATAGCCGAAGGCGAAGAGCCACCCGCCAAGAAATCAAAACGCTCGCATGCCTCGGGAGACTCCCCGGCGACGGGCCTGATGAGCCCCCCACGACAGACGACTATTCGCATAAAGGAGGAGAAGCCGAAACGCATGACTGAGCTTTCCCCGCCGCCATCGCCGGTCGTGGAGGGCAGTAATAAGATCGACATCGAGGGGATCAGCGACGAGATTGTGGTGGGAGCGATTCAGCAGCTCGAGAAGACGGGGAATCGGCCGCATTTGGTCAAGGAGCTGGCGCATGTGCTTGCGGGGAGTTTGCCTTGTATTGAAAAGTAAGTCTACCTCATACGCGTGCCCTCTCTCAAAGCGCATACGGAGACGGTGAACAAAGCTAACAATACATCCCCTCGCAGGTCCGCAAACCCCTCCGCGCTCATCTCCTCTCACCTAACCGCCTACCTCCACCGACCCTGGCCAACCATCAGCCCCTGCCCGCTCGCCAAAGAGCTCTCCCCTGTCCACCCCCGCCGCCTCTACTTCTACCTCACAACGACCCCTCATCAACCCATCCCCGAAACCACCACCGCCGACTCCCTTAGCCTCTCAAAACCCCGCCACCGAATTATCTCACCCTCCCTCTCCTCCGCTTCCGCCGCCGACGAAGAAGAACACGGAAACAACCCCTTGTTCCACCGCCAACGCACCCAACTCTCGCCCTCCCCCGAAGTCGACCTCTCCTCCCCCGACCTCGATGAAGACGCTCATGATCAATTGCTCTCTGAAACACCCGGTGGCCGCTTCTCTGGCCGTAATTCCGTCGCTCGTGGTGCTGGTGACTCCCGTGCTTCTAGCTTATCGCTCAACCCTCATCCCCGGAGAGCTGCGAGTCCGCAACTCGAGCGCGAGGAAAGAGATTTTAAACTCACGGCTAGTTTGCTGCATGAGCAGGCGTTGTTGTTGCGGAGGAGGACCAGTGAAGGGGTGAGGCAGGGCGGGGTGGCTGGATCCACCACCGCCACCTCTGCGGCCGAGCATACGAAGGCCGGCGCTGAGATCAATTGCCCGACTGCGCCGGCTAACGTTACTATGTCGATTGAAAACGACAATCACAATGACAACAATGACAATAGCGACAACGCAGCGATGGCGTGGAACGACGACTTCCCCGCCAACAATCACAACGACGACGACGTTGCGGCGCTTTTCGGATCTTCTTCGCTAGAGGAGAAGAACTCGTTTTCGTTCTCGCGGGGCCTTATTGGGGAGCGAGGGTCTTTGATGGATTTCAGTAGCCCGGTCCTTCAGCCTCAACGGCCGAGGAGTTTCGAAATGTTGGATCTTTTTGATGATGATGATGTTGATGACGACCAGGCGCAGGCGGTCACAGTGAAGAAGGAAAGGGAAAGGGAAAGGGAAAGGGAAAAGGAAAAGAGGGCGGATGAAGAGATGGAGGGGCTTTCGTCGTTGCTTGAGCAGCAGCGACAGCCTTGTCCGCGTGTGATGGACCGTAAAGGGAATTATGGTGTTGTTGGGGATCAGGGTGTAGAGATGGCGAAGTCGGCAAATTCGGAGGAGAAGGAGAAGGAGGAGGTGGAGGTGAAGGAGGAGGCTACATCGAGAGGATGGGACTTTTCGCGGGATTTGCAGATGCCCTTGGAGCCCGCGCTGGCGTGGGAGAGTCTGCTGCAGAGTCCTGAGAAGGTGGATGTCGCGGAGTTGGAGGTTTTGTTTGATGCTTATTAGGAGGCGCTGGTGAAGAGGAGGGATTTTCCGCCGTCGCCGCCGCCGCCGCCGCCGCCGTCGCCGTTGTTCCGCTGATGCTCTTTCGGCTTCGATTGTTTTGACGGTTTTCGATTCCTCTCTCTCTCGAGAGAGAGAGAGAGAGAGCGATGATCGGCTTTGACTTTTCGGCTTTTCGGCTTTTCAGCTTTTCAAGTTTTTCAAGCTTTTCAAGCTTTTCAGGCCTTAATAACCGTCGATACCTTGTTATGGATTCTTGCGACGAACAAACTGAAGGAAAGTGGGCTGGGCGGTAGGAAAGAGGCGGGAAGGAACTGAGAAGGGTGAAACAAACAGAAGCGGCGAAAAGTCCATAATAAGGCGGGATTAGGCTGAAAAGGCAGAAACAAGTTGAACCGAGCTGAACCAAACAGAAAAGGCAGAAACGAGCTGAAACAGGCTGAGTACAATCTGAAGACGACCAGGGACCAGCAGCAGGAAAAGAGGTAGGAAGGGGCGCGAAATGTTTATTGTGTCTTTTGCATTTTCGGTTGTAAGAGTAGCGAAACGCAGCGTGGTCCTCACAAAGCTACCTTGACTGTGAGGGAGGGAGTACCTTATACCCGGAAGTGGCGTGCGCGTGCGCGGGGAAAGGGGGAAAAATCTCATCACGGCTGTAGAAAATGTCTTTTTCTTTCTTTTTTTCCCCCCGCTTTTTTGGCGCTGTAAGATTAGGCGGCGCTGGAGCGGGTAAGGAGGGAAAGGATGGAAGACTTTTGTCCTGGGGGGTCAGGGGGTTTGGGTTTTGGAGGGGCTTGGCCGAGCTTGTCTGCTGGACGGACTGGGCTTGTTGGATCTGGATTTGGATTGTATATTAGGGAGGGATGGCTGGAGGGATGGTCCAAAGGTGGTGGAGAGGAGAGCGGGTGAGGGGGTTAGAGGTTATGGTTGTACATGTACTAAGGTAGTCCAAGTCTTCAAATGGGCGGAGACTTGGGAAAAGGGGGGATTTAAAAGACTCTCCGATTTGCTTCTTTCGGGAACGTCGACAGCCGACAATGCTACAGTTTATTAGGAAAAAGCGGTGCATCCCTCCCGCCCCGAAACAATCTCAACATCTCCTCCCCCATCCACTGGCCCCTAGTCCTCGCCAACAACCCCTCTACCTCCTGCACTCTACCCCCCTGAATCAAAAACCCCGCTCCACTCCCTTTCAACCCCAAACCCATCGCGTAAGCCACCGTCCACGCCACGACCTCGGCTTCATTCACCGGTACACCCCTCGCCTTCATCTCCTCTCCCCATTCCTGTAACGTCTGTCCGGGCTTCACTCCCAACACGATACTGGTCAACGTGATGCCCGGCGCGACGGCGCTGAGCGCTATACCGAGTTTCTTGCAGTCGGATTTCAGCGCGCGCAGGTAGCCTAGGACGCCGTGTTTGGCGGCTGAGTACAAGGGTGCGCCGGCCGAGGCGAGGTAGCCTGCTAGCGAGGCTGTGAGGACGATCGTCCCGCCTTGGCCTGCTCCCTC
Organism: Salinomyces thailandicus; assembly: GCA_005059885.1. Taxonomy (NCBI): domain Eukaryota; kingdom Fungi; phylum Ascomycota; class Dothideomycetes; order Mycosphaerellales; family Teratosphaeriaceae; genus Salinomyces; species Salinomyces thailandicus. Next base: position 48,950 of record NAJL01000085.1, on the reverse strand, counting down.
TCCGGAGCCTGGTGAGGAGCTAGGGTGGGTGTGCGAGTCGTTGCGGAGGTGGTGGATGGCGAGTTTGAGGCTGTCGCCTAGAGCGCGGAGGTCGATGTCGAGGGTGCTGCGGTTGGGTTCGGAGAGGGTTTTGGTGGTGGGGTCGATGTGGTCTGTGAAGAGTTGTTCGCCTTGCTCGGCGATGCCCGCGTTGAGGAAGATGTGGTCGAGGTGGTGGAAGTGGTTGGCTGCGCGGGAGAAGGCGGTGAGGTGGGAGGTCCAGTTTGTGATGTCGCATTGGAGGTAGAGGAAGCGGGGAGAGTTTGTTAGGTCGGGGATTGGTGGGGGATTGGGGGCGCGGTCGAGGACGACGATGTTGTTGTTGTATTCTGGGGTGTGCAGGTAGGCTGCTGTGGCGAGACCTATGCCAGAGGCGCCACCGGTGATGAGGATGGTGGAGTTTTGAGGCGGGTTTGCCGTGGATGGGGTTAGGCTGAACGTTTCCGAGGACATGGTCGGTATTAGATTCGCTTGTATGCTTCCGCGTTGGCTGTATTATTTTTCTTTTTGCCTGTCTGCTGGGTACCGTCGTTGTTGCATACATCAATCACCGTTTACTTCAAGATGATTGATGTAGCTCAGGCGGGGTCGCTTCATATTGGACCGAGGCCTTGTTAATAACGCAACTGTACCACCGAGGGTCTGACTGTATGGTGGTATGCCGTCTCTGGACTGCAGCGTGCCACAACACAGCCAATGTGTAGTGGCTCGGCGCTGCAATCAATACGGTAGGCCGCCTACGTCGAGCGCATGTGGTTATAAGTAGCCTCTTCCACCCGCCCGGGCAGTCTCACTCGCACTATCGTGCCTGAGGCAACAATGCAGACCGACCACATACCTTCCTCGCCTGGAACACAAAGTCCTGATTCACTTCAATAGTCGATAGCAAACAAATAAAGCAGCTCCGCCCCTTCGCTCGCTCTCAGGTTCAACTTCCAATAACACCGTCACCATCACCACCGACACTGCAGGTTCCAACAACCCACCAATCCGCCGCCCCACCACCACCTATCCGACCCCACCCACCATGACAGATCCCCCAACCCCAGGAGTCTACTACTCCGCCACAGGCAAAAAGACCTTCGTCCCCCTAGAAAACAACCCCGCAGTCTTCACCTCCCTCATCCACCACCTCGGCGTCAGCCCCGCCCTCACCTTCCACGACATCTATAGCCTCACAGACCCAGCCCTCCTATCGCTAGTGCCCCGCCCAACACACGCTCTGATCTTCATCTCCCCAAGCAAAGTCTACCACCGCGTACGCTCCCACGACGCCGATGGCAAAGAACTGAGAGACGCAGGCTCCGGGCCCGACGAAAACGTCATGTGGTTCAAGCAAACGATTGGGAATGCCTGCGGGCTGATCGCTTTGCTGCATGCAGTGGCGAACGGGTCGGCGCGAGAGTTTGTGAAGGCTGGAAGTGCGCTGGAGGGGATTTTGCAGGCGGCGGAGCCTTTGAAGCCGGTCGAGCGCGCGCGGTTGCTGTATGATTCCGTGGCGTTGGAGAGGGCGCATATGGCTGTTGCGGTGCAGGGGGATACTGTGGCGCCGATTGCTGCGGAGCATGTGGGTTATCATTTTATCTGTTTTGTTAAGGGGAGGGATGGGCATCTGTGGGAGTTGGAGGGGGGTTGGGAGGGGCCGATTGATCGCGGAGTCCTGAGAGAGGGGGAGGATGTCTTGAGTGAGAGGGCTTTGGAGGCGGGGGTAAGGAGGTATGTGAGGGCTGCGGAGGGCAATGTTGATTTCAGCGTTGTGGCACTGGCTGGGGAGATGGAGGAGTAAGGCATGCTTGGTGGTTTGCTGGTGTCGAAGTGGCGTGCAGATATGACAGATCGGGTCACGGAGATTCTGCGGTAGAGACAAAGACGACTCGCGACGGACGTCGGCGTCCGGAGCTTGTGTTTTTCGGTTGGAGTCATCGTTGTATAGACATCCGGCAGTGCTGTTTGAAAGTGTGTTACATGCTGCAAGCTGGCAGCCTGTGCAGTCGCAACTGTCCCTTCTCAAATCAATTTACCTTTACGAGCCTGCAGAAGATGCCAGAGCCTCAGATCAGTCTTCCCAGCCCTCGATCTCGAACTCGACCCTCCTCTCTCCTTCCTCCCGACGTTTTGACCGACCCTGATGATCATGAAGCGTCCGCTCGACGAACGTGACATGGCCCCGCCAATCGACTAGAATCACAGTCTGCTGCTGCGTCCCGTAGCCAGCCGAGCCCACAGTTCCTTTACTGCCCTCCATAGCAGCATCGGAATTAGACAAGCCATTAGCAAGAGGCTGCGTCTCCGTTGGCTTGCCCCCGAAAGGCGGAATGAAAATCGAATTTCGGAGCTGATGAGTATAAGTATGAAAATCCTCGCCGTCTTGCTTTCGTGGGAGCGTATCAACACTCAAGACATCGAACAATGCTTCAACAAAATGCTGCTGGCTATCTTCACTGTCGACGTTGGCTTTAATGGCTTGCGTTAGGAACCGCTCGCCGTGCACTACCTTCGGCCACGTGAGGTCCCCGAAATGCGAATTACTCAGACCATGCGTCTCCCCGGCCTTGGTGGCGATACGGGGGATGTCCTGCGGGGAAGCCGTGCGGTTGGAGATTGCGGCGAGTCCTGGCATGATTGAGCCGTCTTTGCTATGCCTGCGAAGGGTGCCGAAGAGTAGGGTGAAGCCGCCTACGTCGTGGATGTCGACATCATCGAGGAGATGTTTCACGAAGGCTTCGTCGTCGCCTGTGGCGGTGAGGTAGGCGGAAGTCAAGCCGCCGCGGGATTTGTCTCGTGAGATTTCGGCGGAGTCGTTGTCCCGGAAGTTGGTGAGGTTGGCTAGACGGCCTTGTCGTGTGATGCCGAGCCAGGTTCCGCGTTCCTGGCGTTGGAGGTCGCGGCCGCCGAGGATGTTGGTGGCAGGGGAATCCCACCAGTCCGCTTGCGCGGTCGGCCGGCTGAGGAATTCATCGCGGTTGTTGATGAGGATGAGTGGGTAGGCGGGGTGTGCTGTGGAGAGGAGGGTGATGCACATGGCTGTGGCGGTATGTGATGCCTCGGCGGGTGCTCACTGGGCACAGGCGGCAGCGTCGTCACCGTGACATTGTCATGATGTCCGCTCTCCTGGTACAAGCATCTGAATTTCGCCAGCGGTATGCTACCAGTGTGCTACAGTATCGTACACGCCTACAGCATCCGTGGTCCATTTTGTGTACCTTATGCCGGGCCGGAGATGGGTCGGGGATGAGAGGGTGGAAATGTGGCTGGATTGAACTGTGGCGCTGAAGTGCCGAACAGACGTCACATCAGAGCGTGTCGGCGACGCGGATGCTCGCATAACCGAGATGATCGCGTGAAGTCGGGACCCGAGACGGTACGTGTACGGTCTGGATGCGGCTTGGTGACGACCGCGGAGGACGGAGACGCAGACACAGACGTAGACACTGCAAGGTCGCGGTGAGAATAGCGACTATGAACATGACAATGGCGACCAGAACAGGGTAGCCTGAGGCAAGAGAGGCTGTAGTGCGTGTCGTGAAAACCGCCCTGAACGTACCTGGTAAGGCTGGCACACCCTGCTTAATACCTGACCTACGAGCAACGACGGACCAAGAGAATGCTGCTCGTTCACCAAGCCGGCAGCGTCCGCATCGGCGAGGTATTCCGCTACACGGTCACCTACACTCCCGCCGCCGACCGCATCCTGCCCACCCCTTCGCACCTACATCTCAAGGTCAAGAACACGTCGGCCATCCCGCTCCGCGCCGCATGGCTACATGGACCGTACGCGCTGCACATTGGCGCGTATCCGGCGACGTTCAACCCGCACCAGAAGGTCACGGATGAGGAGAAGGAGCGCTTCGGGATCCCGGACTATGAACCAATGCTCAAGGCCGGCGGGAGCTGGACGACGAAGCTGACGGTGCCTGGCCAGATTCGCGAGACCGGGGCGGACCTGGGACGACGGCGGCAGAGTGACAATGGCGGTGGGCAGGAGGGGATGACGATGACTTGGATCGTTGAGATTCACAGCCAGATCCTCTTCTCGGCCACGGCTTCGGTCAACTTCGAGGTGCTGATCGGGCGGGATGAGCGGAGTCTGGATCTTGGCTTCGCGGCGGTGGCGGGGCACGGACATGGTGCGCCGGGCCAAATCCGGGAACAGCAGGCGTCGGAGAAGGAGCGACGGCGAGCGCGCAGGGCCGGGAACGTGCAGACGGCTGGAGTGTACTCGAAGGCGGTGCAATTGGTGGTGGAGGATACGGATACGCTGTGGGACAAGCCGGCGTTACCTGCGCTAGGAGACGAAAGGAAGGAGACGGGCCGCAAGAGTCTGGACGCCAAGAGGAGAATGGGGGAGGTGAAGAAGGAGGAGGCGGACGAGAAGGCGGAGGGGAAGCCGAGGAGGCGGAAAAAAATCCATCTGGTTGTGCTCACGCACGGGCTGCATAGTAATCTTGGGGCGGATATGCTGTTTCTGAAGGAGAGCATAGACGCCACGGTAGCGCAGGCGCGGGTGGACGCCAAGAAGAGGAAGGCGAATTATCGCAAGCAGGAGGCAGAGAAGAAGCAGCACGAACAGCAGGAAAGTGCGTCAGGCTCCCTCAACGAATCAACCGACGGAGTAGAGCCTGACGTTCGCGACACTTCCATCGCACCCCTCTCAGGCGGCCAGGAGGCACTCGATAGTTCCGACGGCATCGATGCCGCCGACTCGGACTCCGACGACGAGCAGACTATCGTTCGCGGCTTCACAGGTAACGCCGTCCGCACCGAAAAAGGCATCCAATACCTTGGCAAGCGCCTTGCCAAGTACATCCTACGCTTCACCTACCCAGACCAGCCCTTTCTACCCGTCAAGAAGCCCTTGACCCGCCAATTCACCGACTCCTTCAAACCCGCGTCCTCCAAGACCGAGCGCGACGGCATGCCCTCCCACCAAGGCTCGAGCATTCACCATCCGTCCGCCAAGCAGTCCAAGGAAGCCGAAGACCTACCATATACATTCACCTCCATCTCCTTCGTCGGCCACAGCCTTGGCGGCCTTATCCAGACCTATGCCGTCGCCTATATTCATAAGCACAGCCCGTCTTTCTTCCAGCAGATCCAACCCGTCAACTTCATCTGTCTAGCCTCGCCTATGCTAGGCCTTTCTAACGAGAATCCGCTGTACGTGAAGTTCGCCCTCGACTTCGGACTAGTCGGTAGGACTGGGCAGGATCTAGGTCTTTCGTTCCGCCCAACGACGTTTGCACGCGGCGGTTGGAACGCCGTCATTGGCGGCCTGGGCGGCGGTGCAGGAGGCAAGGACGGCAATGGGGGCGAGGGCGAGGATCCGAGTTCCAAACCGCTGTTGCGGATTCTGCCCACCGGCCCAGCGCATCAGGTGCTGAAGAAGTTTCGGAATCGCACTTTGTATTCGAATGTGGTCAATGATGGTATAGTACCGCTGCGTACTAGCTGTCTGCTGTTCCTAGACTGGCGGGGCTTAGGAAAGGTGGAGAAGGCCAGGCGCGAGAACGGGTTGATAGGGACTGCCTTGGAGTGGGGATGGGCAGAGCTGACGGGGGCGAACTCCAATCAGGTTCAGCCGAATGTGATTGCGGAACGGTTCAGCGATGAGGAGGATGGGGTGGATCAGGATGGTGAAGGGCGGCGGAGTAGCTGGGCTCATGTGAAGCAAGGCGAGGGCGGGACGGTGCCGCAGCCTGCTGAGGATGAGACTGCGGAAGATAATCGCAGAGCGACCGGCCGGATGAGCGTGCAGAGTGATGAGCTACAGAAAACCCTGAGTGGAGGGGGTGCGCAGGGCGGCGATAACAAGGTTGTTGGGGCTGGGCAGCAGCAGCTTCAACAGCAGCCTCAACAGCAGGGAAAGGGCGCGTTCGACTCGTTCCTCGACTGGTTCCGGCCTACTTCGGCGGCGCCGACAAGCAAGAAGACGCGGTATGCCATGCAAAGGGGTCAGACAATGCGACTAGACGAGGGTGAGAATTCAAGCCAGACCAGCGAGGATGGTAGCAGCGCCGCCGCAAGTAAGGGCACTGCCTCAAACCCAACCATGCGCCCACACCCCACGCAACACCACAGCACTCTTGGCGGCGGCGGTGGTCAACCACCCAACTCATCGCGCAGACCCATTGCGACCAAAGGCGAAAGCTACGTCAACAACACAACCGGCGAGCTCCAAGCGCCCCCCAAAACCTCCATCTTCGAGTCCGCAGGCGACATCCTCCATCCACCTCTGCCTAGCAAGCAATGGATCACGGACCCGTCCTCGCGCTCCCGCACGATCTTCCACGACCGCGTCTACCACCCAGATGACATCCCCCCTCCGCCCTCCAAACGGCCCGGCTCCCGCCTTGGCCGCACCTTCTCCAGCGACACCATCTCACTCTCGAAGTCCAGCCAGCACTCCAACGCCAGCGGCACCGCGAGCCTGCAATCCACCGACACAGGCAATATGAAGGTCGAAGAGAAGATCGCGCGCGCCTACCACCGTGATCTCACCTGGCGCAAAGTCCTCGTGCGCATGGAGCCCGATGCGCACAATAATATGATTGTCAGGAGGATGTTTGCGAATGCGTATGGCTGGCCTGTCGTGAAGCATTTGTGCGATACGCATTTTTCGGATACCGAGGCCGCGCGAGTGAGGGATGAGGTGGAGCCTGCGCGGGAGCGGGCAAGACCGATGGGGCAGCCGGTTCCGGAGAGCGGGGAGGAGGTGGAGGGTCAGACCGAGGCTGGGGAGCGAACGAAGAGTGAAGCGCAGGAGGCCCGGGATGGTTTGGTGGATCTGAAGGTTAGTCGGGAAGGGGTTGAGGGGAGCTGGAGCGCGGCGGCAGCTGTGGCGAACAAGGGGGATGGGTCTGGGTCGGGTTTGGGTGTAACAGGGACTGGGGTTTGGGATGATTCGGTTTTTGAGGGAGAGGAGGACGATGAGGATGAGGAGAGCGAGGAGGAGGAGGGGCAGAGAAGTGCGGTTCAGAGGCTTTTTCGCGCGCCGAGGCAGCCGGAGAAGGCGTATCAGAGGCCTGAGGCGTCCGCAAGGAGGTACCAGGATGGGCATCGTGGGCTCATGCCCGTCTCGCCGACGTCGTCTAAGGCATCTAGTTCGGCGAGGAGGGCGTCGGTCGAGGGCTCTGCGTCGGGGGCAGCGAAATCGAAATCTTCTGAAAGCTCGGCTGCTGACAATGTTAATGTGCTGGCCGCGCCGGTGGTGGCGGAGCAGGATGTACAGAAGCCCGGGCCGCTGGGATCTGGAAGCGGAGCTGGGGATAGCACTAAATTAGATAGGCCTGCTGCAGGGCTTGAGCGGACGGCTTCTGAGCTGGTCACTGGGTCTGGGAAGACGGATGGGGTTGTATAGAAGGGGTTGGCGATACCCAGCAGCTAAGGAGGAAGAGGTATAGAAGCGAAAAGGATCTCGCTCTGAGAGTGTTGGAGCTCACCGGCGCGTTGAGCATAGCATAGAGCCGCGCCAGATGTATCATCTTCTGATTGTCACGTTATACAAAAAAAGTTCTACTCGGGCCTTGCAGTGTAATAATATGGCCCGGCGTTGATAAAGAAGCGACCTTAGCAGCATTTGTAGAGCGGACCCCGAGTCTCGTGTAGGAACCTTAGTGCTGCTGTTTGCAACAATGGTCATAACCATCACTGCTTCACTGAGATAATCAAAGGCACGACCAGAGTCATGTTGACTGGCATTGCATATGATTCATCTTTGTTCGGCCCTTGTTATTCACCATCGTATACAATGCGGTGCAAGTGGCAAACCCGCCGCGTCACCTCCGCACTCACCACCTCTACCTATATAAACAACCCCGTTCTCACCCTCTACCACCCCGTTTCTCAAAACGACACCTGCGAAATAGTCCAAACCCTATCCTGATCCCATCAGATCCAATTCGACTTGACCCAGCCCAACCCTCTCCAACCCAATCCGATCCCCAATCATCACATCTCCAAGCTGATCCCCAATCATCATATCATCAGGAGACAACTCCCCAATGGGCCCCCAACCTCCAAAACCCCTCCTGCTCTGCCTCGACGCCTTCGGCACCCTCTTCACCCCCATCCGCCCCATCGCGCACCAATACACGGAAGTCGCCCGCACTCTCGGGCACACAAACTTCACAGCTGCGCAGGTCGGAGAGGCGTTCAAAGCAGCTTATAAACACGAGGCGCGCGAGAGGCCGAATTTTGGACGGGCGGTGGGTTGGGGGGCGGAGGGATGGTGGAGGGAGGTGGGTCTTATCCTTTTTCGCTTTATTCACGTTTGGGCTTTGTTCACAATGGGATGTTGGGATTGGGAAGTTGGGAAGGTGGTTCTATTTGGGTTTCCATTTTGAGATGATTTGCGGGCAGAGGGTTTGCTAAGGTTTTATATCTGGTTTGGTTATGGGTGGTGATGGTAGATTAACTAATGTGGACATCTGACTACAGGTAATTCACAAGACGTTCCAGCCGCTTGTTGGTGAAGGACGTGAGGTCCATCCGGAACTGGCGCCGAGGTTGCTCGCGCGTTTTGCTTCGGGCGAGGGATATGAGTTGAGGCCTGGCACGAAGCGAGTCCTGCGTGGGTTACGGGAGATGCGTAGGCAACGGGAAGTGGTGGTCGGCGTAGTGACGAACTCGGATGACCGAGTGCCCGATGTGCTGGCGTCGCTTGGGGTGGAAGTAAGTCCTTTGCGGTATGGAGGTGGAGAGGCGGATGCGACGGGGGAGAGGCAGTGGGACGTGGAGTTTACAGTCATGTCGTATGATGTGGGGTTTGAAAAGCCGGACGCGCGGATCTTTGCGGCGGCGGAAGGGATGTTGGGACTGCTTCCGCGGTGTAGAGGAATGGATCTTGAGGGGTGGGAGAAGGTTTATGTGGGCGATGAGTATGGAAAGGATGTCGTGGGTGCGATGAATGCGGGCTGGCGGTCTATTCTTGTTGAGGCTGAGGCAGAGAAGCTTCCGCAAGATGTCAAAGATATCGGTGGTAGGGAGCCAGGGGATTTGCTGGGGACGTTGAATGCTGAGGGTGGGCATGTTGCGTTGAGCAGTCTTGAGAAGTTGGGTATGTGGCTCGGGGGACGCTGAGCTTGCGTGGTCACAGACAGTCGACTTGAGCAGCATCGGGCACAGCACCGAGAGTGATTGCCTTGCAATTTCAAGTTTCTCGTCTCAAAGCAAGAACATCGGCCAGCCTGACCTCATTCTTACCCCCCCAGCCAGCGACTCCATTCTCGACAGCTGGCCGCACCTTGACATACCAACTCCACGTGCGCTGATCCAGCTGCTCTGGGCTCATCGTCGTAGCCCAGGAAGCATACACGAGATCGAGCGCCTTGAGAAGCCGACCAAGATTCGCCTCTTTCTCCGCTGCCCTGGCCTTGAATGAAGCTTTCTTCTCAGCCCCATCTGCCGCAGGAGCTACGGATTCGAAGGACTTGAGGAGGTAGGCGCGTGCGGACTGAGGCGTGTAGATAGGCATATTGCTGGCACCTGGGACAGGAGCAGCGCTGTTGCTTTTTCGAAGTGCTTCTAAGTCCAAAGCCCATAAAGCTGGACTGCTTTCCGTCTCGGTTTGCTCTTCCATGTTCTCAGTCTGTGATGCGTCTGCTCCGTCCCCTACCCCTTGCTCAACCTGCTCCGACGACCCACCTCTTGCCTCCTCCTTCCATTCGTAGCCCCACCGCCTCAAGACTCTAATTTCTTTTCCCATGACCTTAACAACCGGCTGGCCCTCCCCAAGCCCAGCCTCCTGCGCCGCCTCCTCACGACTAACCTCCTGAATCCCCAAAGCCACTGCTCGAGCCCGGCTCGTCGTACTCACGTACCCCTGCGCTAAGCTCAGACGACTTGACACTGGCTGCTCCGGCATACTGTAACTCAGTAATGTCACAGCGAACGCAAGCACAAGCGGCGCGCGGTTCGTTACCAGCACCGTCTCCAGAAGCTCAGTCTCGCTCGCAGTGCACTCCGGCAACGCCACCGCGTCTTCCAACGCACCGGGCTTCGCATCACTCTCAGATGACGGAGCCAGCTTCCGCTTCTTCTGTGGCGAAACTCCACTGCCATCGTTTTCGTCGCCCGCCGCGCGTTTCTTCGCCACCCGCCTTGCTGCCGCTACGACCTGCTTAGCTGTTTTCTCTTCCGGGAATAACGCTGCAAGGTCTTTGGCTTTGATCTTTGACAGCTTCTCGGGTGAGTCGAGGTCGGCTTGCTGTAGGTCTTTTACTTTCGCCATGGCGGTGGCGAGGGGAAGTTTGGCGTCTTGGGAGAGGAAGCGCAGGAGCGCTTGGACTTCGCTTCTGCTCATACTGACGTCTGGTGATGCTGGGCGTATGTGTGAGTGGAAGTCAAACGACTGTTCCGTCGTTATCGTATGATAGGACCTCGATACTACATGCCTATGCCAATGAAGATGGAGGACGCGAAGACGCGCCCGCACACGTCATTCCTCTACGGACTTTATGCAAGCAATCACGGCGTTAGAGTACAATTTACTCCTCCCACGCATACAATGCATACCTAGGAAGCAATTTCTAATGGCAAAGTCGTGTACTGAGAAGCATACTAAAATATGGTCACGCCATTTCCTTATCTGACTTGTGGTAGGAAGGCAAGGGTTGTAGTCCCCACTTCTTTTCCACCCAGTCCACCAGATCTATCAGATCCTCACAAGCCATCAGCTGCTTCCGCTCCCTCTTCCCCATCCGCTCCATCTTCCCCGTCATCTCCCCAACATGATGCAACACAAGCGGAAAGGGAATCGGACAGCGCACCGCATAGCCCAGAAAACTCTGCACACATGCCACGGGCGTGATAGCATACCCAGCGAACAGCGCCGGGTTCTCTAGGAGCCCTCGCGCAGCCATGACGCCGTCTGCGCCGGTCTGCCTGGCGACACTTACCACGTCCGCGGGGGTATAGATCTCCCCATTCGCAACGACAGGCACTTTACAAGCTTCCTTGACCGCGCGAATGGCGGCGTAGTCAGGCGGCGTGCTCGATCTTTGACTCCGCGTCCGGCCATGTACAGTCACATAGTCCACTCCTGCGGCATCCTCGACCACTCTAACCCACTCAAGCGTCTGCGCGAGATCCCGGTGAATCCGGATCTTCACGCTAACACTTTTACCAGGACCTATCTGCGACTTGGCCGCCCGCACCATGGAGGCAACTAGGTCCGGGTTCTCCATTAGCGAGCACCCGATGCCTTCCTTGATAGCCCAGGACTGAGGACATCCACAATTGAGGTTCACGCCGTCGACCCAAGGCGCGATCAACTCGGCTGCTCTCGCAAACTCCTCGGGATCCGCGGAGGCAAATTGTGCGATCAAGACGTGTGATTTTGGTTCAGCACCATTGCCATTTGGAGCGGTCGCTGGCGATTGCTGCTCCAAGGGCGAGGTCGTGAAGTCGCTGTCTCGAGCCACGGCGCTGCGGATGAACTCGTGAGCGAGGATCATCGGAGTGTAGGTGACGTCGACGTTGTAGTGGCGGAGGAGGAGGCGGAAGGGGAGTTTGCTGTAGCGGACCATGGGGGCTGACACTGGAGAGAAAGGCAAGGGTTGAGGAGTCAGTGGAATTGAATAAGAAAAAAGTTGGTCAGGTACATAGGTATGAAAATGTGAGAGGTGGTAAGTGTGTGCCTTACCGTAAAGAGGTCTGCCATTTCTTTTAGCATATTCGAATAGGTCTAGAATACTACGATGGGTGCTGTTAGTGGTGCGTCGGGGTGCTGTTGGCCGTCATGTGGGCATGTAGCACACACCGAGGGCGTTCTGGCGAGTCGCCATCACACTTGAACCCTGTCATTGTCATACCGAGCGTCACGGCGCCACGCACAAGTCCTGCTGAGGCCCATCAGCGAGACGGCGGTGAAAGCATCGCAGTATGCTATCTCGGTGAAGATCTCGTTGTTATGTGTGCGCGATGTAGCCCTACAAAGAAGAAATTGTCAATCGAAGTTCACTTGCCGTGGTATCGACGAACCCTAACCCTGGTCATCCGAAGCGATGAACCCCAAAGTAGAATGCACATGCCTAGAGTATTAACCAAAGCCACATTAAATACCTTAATACTGTACTTGAAAAGAACCCTTGAAACTTCTCTTGCCTCACGATGCCACCGCCTGTCCACCAGCAGCAAAGCTTTCAAGTCAGATTGCCGACCCACGACATCGACGGTACCTCGATGGGCGTACAGAGCGTCGACCTGTCGAAGTATCACATGGTAGATCTCCGGTGGCAGCTGCTCGAAGATGTAGCGAAGCAAAGCAAAGGCTTGGGCTGGCAAGAATGCAGATTCCTTAGACTTCATCACTGCGTACCTCCACCGTCGCCCTCGAATCCTGCGAAGGAAGCTATACGTGTGCAGAAAACGAGCAATGCTTAAAATTCGCAATTGCAGCAAGGCTCAACCAAACATGTGATGATGATAGGTTACGTACCTTACAGCCTGTGGCCCATCAAGGAACAATTCAAGAAAAAACGGTCGCTACGCAAATCTATCCGCAAGACTCTATTCTATTTCGATAATCGTGAAAGTCGTGACATTGTCGATTGGACAGATATCCTCTTGCTGCAAAACGTTACAAACGCTCTCCAAGGCCACGCCGAGCCTCTCGCTATGCTCTAAATGCTGCTTGCTGTCACACGCGCGAAGGAATTGGAAGCTTTTCTTCCTTACTCGACCGCGACGGCCTCGTTCGACGAGCTGTTCTGCAGGAGAGGGTTCACACGCTCGTCCTTCCACTCAAAGTTGAATTCCTTGCCAATCTCCTTGCGGATGGCGGTCTTGACGGCTTCAAGCACGTTCTTGAAGACACCGAAGTTGGCCGGGTTGTTCTCGTCATTGTCGCCGCCCTGGAAGACGCCGGTCCGGACCAAGCAGGTGTTCCAACCGTAGGTGTTGCCACCAACGATGTCGGATGCCGGGTTGTCACCGACCATGTAGATATTCTCTGGCAGGGTCTCCTCGTTGTGAATAACATCCATCCAGCTCATGATGACCTCGTCGGCGTACTTGTACGTGGCACCTTCTGGCTTGCCGTAAACGACACGCTCGAGATCCTCGCCAGTCAAAGCCTTGTACATGGCTTCCAGACCAATACGGAATGTACCCTGGGACATGCGGGGAATTGGGTGCTCAGTTGGGCAGAGCAGATCACCCTGGCTGAAGTAGATCGGGATGCGCTGGGAGACAGGGTCCTTCGCCATGGTGTGGAAGCGGCCGTTCTCGGATCGTAGCAGGTCCATAATGATCTGCATGTCGGTCGCGTAGTCGCGCGAATCCGAGAAGACCATGATCGCCTCAATGTTGTGCTTGGAGAAGTCGCGCGGGCGCGATGTCTTCCGCTCTTCCTCGGTGAACTTTCGATATGGTGCAATCGTCGGGTCCCAAGCGATAATATCGTTGGGCACGATGATGTCCTTGAAACCGTACTCCTCCGCCACTTCACGGCACTTGTAGCCCTCCCCGCCGACTACTAAGACCGAGCTGTAGTATTCTGCAAGAGCACGCATCGGCGTGTGCGATTGGATAAACTGCTCGATGCTGATCGGGTTGTGCAAAATCTTCGAGAGTTGGTCTACGCGAGCCTGCTCCGGCTTTCCGGAGCCGTTGGTGAGGAAGATGTGCGGGATCTTGATGCCAAGTTCGTTGTCGCCGTTGAGAATCTCGAGAGCACGTTGTCCCTCTGGAATCAAACGGTCACCGTGCACGAGCACACCGTCAATGTCGAACACGAAAGCCATGTTCTTGGCAGCCTTTACATTCTCAGACTGCACATCCTGCACCTGCGAGGCCAGGATCTCCCGAGTCGGCTGAATGGGCGGCATGCCTGGCCTCTGCGCCTTGCCATCGCCAGCGTACGCCAGCGAGGACAGCCGTGACTGCCGCCTGGACTTCGGAATGGGCAGAGACGCACCGAAGGAGTTTCGCGAGCCACGGCGGTCTTTTTGCGAGGGGGAGAGGGACAGCTGGTGCATATAGGGACTGGCATCAGCAATGCTGGACCTCGTTGCTGGCACCTCGACAGAGTTTGTCTGGTCGCCCGGGATGGCGAGAGCGCTGCCATAGCTGGCGCCCTGCGAGCCAAAAGGCTGCTCGGTGCTCTTCACACGACTCAAGTCCTTGGACTTGATCTGCTGCAGGTTCTCGCCAAAGTCGGCATCGTCGTAGCCAGGCATGGTGCTGGTGGTGAGGATTCTGATGTAATTCGTGAGGAAGCGTGTAGGACTTCTGCAGACTGCGGTAGTGTGGCTGGATGCTAGAGAGAAAGAGCTCTTGACAACTGTTGGAGTGGAGGGTGCAGTGTGAGGACGGCGTGAAAGGGAGGAAGTCAGACGGGTGAGGGGGACGAAGACGCAAGCTGTCGATGATCGAGGCGCATGCGAAGTATATGCGTCGGGTAGCCGTCGCCCAGCACCGACTCATCAGCACCGCACTTGACTTTGGGTGAGAACCACACCGATTGCACCGCCGATCCAGTCCCCTCCCTTGCCCCTCCGCTACGTACCCGCGTAGGTAAACAGACCCGCCCAACGGTCCCGGCGCCTTCCTTCAGCGCCACTCTAGAGCCTGCCGCCCGAGAATAGACGACTGGGGGCAGTCGTGCCAGCGTCACAGCAGCGTGGAGACGCCGACCGACAGCCGACAGCACCAGCACCGGTGTGAAGGCCCAATCATTCCGGCGTCAGATGAAGCAGACTCCAGAGTTTGTGGATTCTCGTCCTTCTCGAAGGCGAGTAGAAACGGGCGTAGGGCTGCCAAAAAACTTAGTCGCCGCCTTCCCGAGGCCTAGCCGGCGGGAGGGACCCTGAATCTGAAATTTTTGTCGCGTCGACGGGCAAGTGACGTCGGCGGCCGCTGGCGACACGCCGGGCGACGGGTACCTGCACGAGCGACACTCTTAACTAAAACTTACATGCAGCAGCGCGTGTTGATCAACGCGAGTCGAGCGGCGGTGTGTGGTGGGCAGCAGGAAGTGACGAAGTCTATCGCGATGGCCGGACACCCTCCGAAGCGGCTCCACAGAAGGCCCATCTAACACAGCTAATACGCTCAACGCCGGAACGTCCCAATGGTAAGGTAGCTACCTACGTTAGGTACGAGCCTATGACGTCCCCGAGGCAGCCGCGAAAGGCGCAGAAGAATCGCTGGGAAAGGTCACGAAAACCCTGATGCAACAGCAGAGTGAGCCTTGCGTTTAATGAAACGTGGTCCTAGAGCAACACCGATAGTTGCAACTTGCTCCTATCTCCTCTGCGACATTTCTTCTCAAATCACCACCCTTTGAACGCAACGCTACACGATGTCTTCCGGCAAAACGTACAAGCTGAACAACGGCACCGTCATCCCCGCAGTGGGGTTCGGCACCTTCGCCAGCGAGGGCGCGGAGGGCGAGACATACCGCGCTGTCCAGGTTGCGCTCAAGACCGGCTACAGGCACTTGGACTGCGCGTGGTTCTACCAGAATGAGGGCGAGGTCGGCCAGGCGCTCCGGGACTTCTTGAAAGAGAATCCCAGCGTTAAACGCTCCGACATCTACATCTGCACAAAGGTGTGGAACCACCTACACGAGCCCGAGGAAGTCAAGTGGTCCTTGAACAACTCGCTCGAGAAATTTGGCTTGGACTACATCGACCTGTTCCTCGTACACTGGCCGATTGCGGCGGAGAAGAATGACCAGAACATGCCGAAGCTGAACGCGCAAGGGCAGTACACCATCAAGGAGGGTCTCACCAAAGACCAGAAGCCAACATGGGCAGCCATGGAGGAGGTGTACAAGGAGGGCAAGGCGAAGGCAATCGGTGTCTCCAACTGGACAATCCCACACCTGAAGGACATGCTCAGCTGGTGCAAGGTCAAGCCAGCGGTCAACCAGGTGGAGGTGCACCCATTCCTGCCCAACGACGACTTGGTCAAGTTCTGCTTCGACAACGACATCATGCCAGCCGCCTACTCTCCGTTGGGCTCGCAGAACCAGGTCCCGACCACTGGCGAGAAAGTCAACACCAACCCGACTCTGAACCAGATCGCCGAGAAGGGCGGCAACACCCTGGCCCAGGTGCTGATCGCATGGGGTCTGAGGAGAGGCTACGTTGTGCTGCCGAAGAGCTCGACGCCCTCGCGGATAGAGAGCAACTTCAAGATCATCGACCTCACTGACGAGGACTTCAACGCGGTGAATGAGGTGGCCAAGGGGAGGCACACGCGCTTCGTCAACATGAAGGACACATTCGGCTGTAAGTCCAATTGCCATTCGAATAGCGCAGAGTTATGCTGACCGCCTAATTAGATGACGTGTGGCCTGAAGAGGCTGGCACCGCTGCCGCTGCGGCCTCGTCTTGAACGGAGAGATCGCGCCTGTGAGCGTGAGCGGACACGATTAGCTATGAATGATCCAAGACAGCAGCGATTGTCTTGGTCGGAGTAATGAGACCTCCAGAAGACTTTGCGGCGGTCCGCGTCTCGAGCCAGACGGTGCATCAAGTCGACGCCCCTTGTTTAGCAATGAAAGCACTGCAGAACCTCTACCACAGCTCTTGTCTTCAGACTGTTTGGAATCTTGTCACGAAGCTTTGCCGGTTGTTTCTTACTGCTGCAATGTTCCTATTTCTTTGCTGCCTATTCCAGTCGTCTATCAAGTCGGCAAACGGAATGGCTGGGGCCGTTGCACAGTGACGCCAAGCCCATGTAAATGAATATTTCGAGTCGCTCTCGGAAGAGCTATTCCGAAGCCTACCTCATCGAGAGTGCTCATCCGCGGTCTCGGTATGCCTCAAAACCTGTAAGCTTGGCAATAGCGTGATATGAAAGCAGGGGGCTGCATTTTAAGGCTGAGGTGCTCTCCTCCATTCTTAGATCAGTGCTCATTCAATGCTGACCTGTATAGCTGCTGTCGCCTAACGGTTTTGATAGTGATTTCATCAAGTGCAGTAGCTTCATTTAGGTTCAACCGCAGTCTCTTGAATGGTTCGGACGATGGTGCGCCCGCTCTTTCATCGTCGAGGCAGGTGCCGTCGAGGCAGGTGCACAAGCAGACGTGAGCTGTGCAAGCGACAGCCGTCGTGCACGAGCAGTAAATCCCGGTTGAGGCCGGAGAGATGATTCGAAGCAGCAAGACCCGCTTGAAGAGAAACGGCACTCCGCTGGTGCGTAGTCTTCAAAGGACAGAGTACCGCTAGGTTATGTGACAAGGTACTTCCATTCTCATCCCGTCCATGCAAATGTAGAGAAGGGCGCGGCATCAGCTGACGGTGAAGCCTCCTCTGCCGGCTGCCGGACCAGCTTCTGCCTTCGAGACTCGTATAGGACCTTGCATTTCCTCACTTCCGCGTCAAGCCGCTTTCTCGTCTCCTCAGGGACGAGTTCCCACAGGCGATCCTTGAGCCACTGGGCCTCTTCAGAGTGGCCCATGGCTTCAAATTGACCAATTATGAGCAGCAGCGGCATGACTTCACGTTTTATGCCTCCATCGCTAAGTCTGCTCCCATCGCGAATCGGCGACCTCAGATGTACGCCCACGCGCGCCCATAAGAGGTCAGTTTCTGTCATACAGCGGCGATAGAACTCGAAAGCGGGCGCCGCATTCGCGTTGGTAGGGTGGTGCAGATGGAGCTGAGCGCGAATTTCGTCGCCGGTGATCTTAGCAATCAAATTCATGTAGCGCTCGTAATGTCCAACGTCCGCAACAGTGTACTGAGGCGCTTCGCCGACTAGAGCCGACGATATCGTAATCGCGGCCGGTGCAAGGGGTATCTGCCGCAAATGGTGACCCTTGGGCGCCGTGGTTCGCATGTTGTGGGCTTTGAAGATGATGTCCAGAGCTGAATCGGCACTTGTGTGCTCACGCTGCGAAGGAAAGAGCTTGTCCTTCACCATCATGCGCAGTACACGGCCCTTCCAACTGTAACGGTTGGACGCCTTATTTCGAGAATGTTTGAGAGACGTCTCGGTATCGTTTGTAGCATAGTCGAGTTGAAGCCACTGCCACAGATATTCTTCGTTTCCCTCCTTGATGACAAGTGAGACGAGCACTTCTAAACAGGTTAAGTCTTCCGCAAATGCGGCGAATCTTGACTGTCCACCATTCCACATCCAGAGCAAGGTCCGCTTGCCTGCCTGGCCTTTGCCGATCGCCTGGTCCCGTGCTTCTTCTGGCTTTCCAGCGAGTGAGGATTGGAAATGCTCAAGGCAGAGACGGGCTATTGGGATAGTTGCGGCACCCCTGATTTCGTAGTGCTCGAGCAGGGAAATTGGATCCTGTGCAGAGTCCTTTTTCAGTTCGCCTCGTGCATTGACAAGATCTTGATCTGCTGGCATGACAACTTTCCTTTTGGGGCCGGTCAGATCTGTTAGCACGGAAGCTAAATGCCTATCCGCAAACGCAGCAGACGAGTGCACCTCGGTCCTGCCTGGCTTGGGAGCGCTGACGTTCTCATTCTGTCTCTGTCTCCCATCCTCCTCCGCTGTCCGCGGATGCACTTCGTCAAGGTGGCTGCGGAAGGACGTAGTAAGCGCCGTCAGAAGCCTGTTAGACTCCCGCTGGGTCAGCGGTAGCTGTGGATGGAACCTGGATGCCCAGTCCTTGAAGCCTTGTAACACTGTCGAACCCTTCATCTGGTGTGTGCGTGGCGGATGATCATGACGGTAGCCTAGCTAGGGTGGCAAAAGGACATGCTGCGTCGCCGGGAGTAAGACGCTCGTATGCTTCCAGATACCCTGCGTGCCGCTCCAGTCTGGACAGCGTACTGCGTATGTCAGCCTGATATCCTAGATAGGCTATATCTTGGACACTGGGAGACGGCTTGCTCTCTCAAGAGGTAGATTCTTCCTTCGGTCACGGCCAGGTCGACGACGCTGCAGCAAGCGACCAGCTCTTGTCGACGTCGCAAGGCTTGCGCAGCCGTGTGTTATGGTCGAACCCAATCAAACGGACGGTTCTGACGTTCAAGGCGACCTCCGAGACCAGGGAAGTCGGCGATCGATTGGATACCAAGTCCGAGGCTCTGCCCAGTGGCCGAGCAGACAGCGATCGGCTGCCGAAACAAGAGCGTCTTTGTTGCCTGACAGCAGACGTGTTGATGGCTTGGCTGAGGATGTTGAACGAGAATGGACCATCAGGTAGCGGACCTCGAGGTGAATTTAGAGTTCACTTACACGTGACATCCGAAGCTCCTCAATGCGGCTAGCGCGAGCCAAGCGTGGAGCAAGCGCGTCGGCGCAAGCAGAGCAATTGCGACCTGCGATCCTCTGCAGCAGCACCTGTTTTCATCACTACATGGACCTTGTATGTGAACAGCCAAACAGTCGCACCCACGCCCGTCGTCCTTGGTCTTGAGCTTTCCAGGGAGTGTCGAGGCTGCAACTCTTCGGAGACATCTCCTGTGCTTCTCCGCGTCCGCAGCAAACCGCGAGCTCGCCGGATCCTTCACTCACTCGAGCCGCCCACTCCCCTTCATCCTCTGCATTGAATCTCTCCCTGCTACCTCACTGCTGTAATTGCTGCCTGAGGATTATACACGCTCTACACTACGGATCCGAAAGCGAGCCTGCCAGCACACATACACAGACACCATGTCGGAAGTCGAAGCAAGACCCCCCACTCGAGGGCGGAGTACCACGAGAGGTGCCAGAGGCGGCTTCGGCCGAGGCGGTCCACGGGGCAGTCGAAAACCGGTCAACGGCACAAGCGACATCACGGAGATGGAGCAGTCATTGGAAGACCAAGGCGAACTGGGCGAGATGAAGAAGAAGTTCTCTTCGGAGCTTTCCATGCTGAGGGACATGTTCCCAGACTGGACCGACACTGACCTGGTCTTTGCATTACAAGAGTCCGACGGTGACGTCGGTAGCACTGTCGACAAGATCACACAAGGCAACGTGTCACAGTTCGCCGAGGTGAAAAATCCCAAGGACCGCGCCCGCTCCAAAGCGAAGGAAGAGCCCGCAATGGCAGGTACGACTGAGAAGCCAGCTGGACGCGGTGGACGTGGAAGAGGTGGTTTCGACAGCACACGTGGCGGTCGTGGACGTGGATCCGATCGTGGTAGAGGAGGATTCAGAGGCGCCAGAGGTGGTCACGCGACTACAAATGGCACACCGAAGGATTCCGCCGCCGCTTCCGTTCCGACAGCAGAGTCGACGGCCTGGGATACAACGACATCTACGGCTGTGGCCGAGGGTGGTTGGGACCCCGCGACCGCAGACACTGCAAAGGACCCCGTCGCAGAGCCACCCCAAAGTTCCTGGGGCAATGTGATGACGTCGGAAGCCACTACCGCAGCGGCATCCGAGGGCACCAAGAGCAGTTTGATACCAGAGGGCGGTGCGAAGAAGAGCTGGGCGAGCATGTTCTCCAAGCCTAAGCCAGCACCTGCGCCCGCGGTGCCGAAGCAGGCTGCAGCTCCAAATCAACCGCCGCCCACTGAATTAGCTGCCGCGGGACAAGTACCGGCAGCGAGTGAAGCGACGCTCGAGGCGCCGAAGCAGCCTGAGCCGCTGCCTCCAGTTCCAGTCATCCAAGAGGCCCTGGCCGAGCCAGTTCTGGAGTCTTCGCCAGCCGTACCAGCTTCGACAGATGGAGAAGACTTGCGCGTGATACCTTCCAAGGTCCCCTTGACGGAAGAGAACGTCGAACATCTGCCAGACGAGTCTCACGCTCCAGCAACTCAAACCGTGGCCAGCACGACAGGATCCATCGACACCCGCAACCTCACACCGCTCCCAAACCAACAAGCTCCAATCGGAAGCCGTCCGGTCTTGGGTGGGTACGCAGCTACAGCCTATCGCGCGGCTGCTGCACCAGGCAGGAGTGCCAGCTTCCAACGCAGGGTACAAGAACAGCAAGAGGCGGTTGTCATGCCAGGCCACAACGCAATGGACAGGGCAGCAGTGCAGTTTGGCAGCATGGGCTTGAACGGCGAGCCAGGTGCAGACGTCGACGAAGACCGCGAAGAGCCGGAGACGCAGAAGGCGCTCCAACACTCTCCTCCAGCCCAGCCAAGAACTTCGCTGCCACCAGCGCCGAAGCAAGAGCCCGAGGCTGCGGTGCCTGGCGGTCTCCCAACACCAAAGCAGGCGCCAGGGTTGCCCCCCGCGTCTCAGCAAAACCAGCAGCAGATGCAGCAGCAGATGCAACAACAAATGCAGGACGCCGCCACGGCTCCTGGACTGGCGCAACAAGATCAACAGCAGATGAATCCTCATTACGCCCAATATGCTCGCTATGGGCAGCCACTTATGCAGCAGGACTCTGGCGCCCAGCAACAGAAGCTGTACGACCCCTTTAACCACCAAGCTCAGCAGAGCCAGTATGAACAGTATGCTGCTCAGCAAGCTCCGCAACAGCAGCACCAGCACCAGCAGCAGCACCAGCACCAGAGCCACGCCGGCTTTGGTGGCCTGTCCTCTGCGCCCAGTGACTACTCTTCATACTACACTTCTAACGAACAACGAAACCAATACAACCAATACTACGGCGCCTCCTACGGTCCGCAAGACGTCCGCAGTCAGGCGACGCACCAAGACGGCGGTTTGGGTCAACAGCGTTCGGCAAGCAGCTTCGGTGCTGCTGGGCCGAACGAGTCTGCGTATGGTACGCAGGCTCAGCATCAGGTTAGTGTGTCTTCTTTTCAGTCGCAGAAACAGCAGCAACACGCAAAGCAGCGTGGTCAGACCAACGATGAGAAGCAGGGGCAGAGTTTCATGGATGTCGAGCGGGTGGAGCAGTCTCACATGCAGCCCACGCTGCGGGACTCTCTTCCAGCTGGCTATCGCAGCATGCCTCCAGCCATCCATCTGGATGTCGCAGGCAGCGTAACGCCCCTCTTCTCGCTTGACCGCTCGTCGAATCCTAATGCCCGAAGACAAAGCAACAACACGCTGTTGAGAGAGATTTCCAACTCTTCGAGCAATGCTTCTGCTTCACCCCTAGTCCTTTCGTCACCACATGACTCCATATATCTTAACCAAGCATCTTCTAACACATTCCCCAAACAGGCCCAGTCACGCTTCAACGATGCCCCGGGCTCAGGCCAAAACACGCCAAATCCCCTCATGGGCGGTCAACAACAGCAGCATGGTCAGCAAAGCGCCGCAGCGCCGCAGCAGCACGCGCAACAACAAGCGATGCACCCTCAAGCATCTGGTCACCAGCAGCAGCAGCAGCAGCCCGGTGGATACGGTGCTCAGGCACCTGGGTTCCCGTATGGCCACCCTTACTACCCCAGCCCGTACCAGGCTGCGTACCAGAACCAGTTCGGCTACAGTCAGGCTGCTGGCCTTGGCGGCTATGGCGGTGGTGGGTATCCTGCCAAGCAGGGCGGTATGTATGGCGGCGCTTCAGGTGGATACGGAATGGGCTCGCAGTCTTCTTACGATCAGCACTCGGCTTCTCCGGCGAACGCGGCTGCATATGCACAGAACCAATCGAGCTCACTACGCAGCGCGAGTGGTATGAGTTCCGGGCTCCCCAGCGGTCTCGACGATTACGGCCGCAACTCCATGCAATCCGGTGCCTCCCAGCAGAGCAGTGGCTTCGGGATGAACGACCCCTTCGCTCGGTCCGCTTCCGGCTTCGGTGGCCAAGCAGGTTACGGGCAGCAGAGCATGGGCGGTCCAGAAGACTCGCTCAAGCCTTTCGCTGACACCGGCAAAGGCGGTCCCTCTCCCGCTCTAGGCCAACCAGGCCGTCCGGGCTCCGATGCTAACAGCGCAGTCGGTTCCGCGTATGCCGGCTTACCACCACCAAGCAGCAATCAGAGCGGTTTCGGCGGCGGATACCCAGGCTTCGCTGGCCAGAGCAGTCAGTACGGCGGTCTTGGTGGACTTGGGCAGCAGACACAGCAGAGCGGCGTGGGTGGACAAGCTGCTGGTGGCTACGGCGGCTATGGCGCCGCCGGTGGTGGTTTCGGACAGGCGTACGGTGCTTATGGATCCCGTGGCGGCTGGGGCTCGAACTACGGCGCTCACTAGTCCTTGTTCCTTGTTCGAGGTGCTGTGCCAAAAGAAAGGGAAAAAGCAGAGCATCACCGTTTGGGCTAAACCCTGAGCGCTCGAGAGGCCGAGGCGTGAGGGTGCTACCTTACTTCATGGGCTTGCGTCGAGCTAGACCCCTTGTGTACTATGGAATTACGTCTTCACTTTGCAAAGTATCTGTTGGGCGCTCACGGTCGAAGAATTGGTCAATCTCTCGTGAAGGATTGGGATGCCTTCTTCTTTCCGAGAGCGTCTGGAAAGGCATGGGCAAGGCATGAAAAGACTGATGGTCTAGCTGGCTTTGGGGGCTGTGTGTGCGATACATAGTCGATCAACGAAGGCTCCGTCTGGCCGTATCGTCCATGTTCGCTTCATTCGCAAGCTACCTTACTTAATGCTCTTACTTGGTTCGATAGCTCAATGTGGTTCCTGGTGGTGTGGAAAGCCGGCAAGTTCCGACGCAACGCTTTGGGGACGGAAGGCAGAGCTGCATTGTACACCTTTCGTCGGCACCTGCTGCTACATAAGATATCTTATACTCGTAGTCAGCCATCAGACGTTCACGCTCACTCACTGACTCTTTACCGCAGCTCCGTGGCAGCAGTGAGTATCGTGAAGTGAACGGTTACCCAATGTAAGGTGCAAGATCCTCTTCACCTCCTTCATCGCCGCTTTCTTCCAGTGCCCTTCCTCCTCCCACATCCCTCAACACAATCACGGCACATATCTTCCCACAGCTACAGGCCCAAACCTGACAAACACCCGCCCAAGATGTCCAACAAACTCTCCAAACGCCAACAGCAACAACAACAACAACCCAAACCCAAACCCACCACTTTCCAAGCCCCCAGCACCTCCATCCCCCACCCCTTCCGCCGCGCCCCGCCCACCCTCGCCCCCTTCCTCACCCAACTCGACCCAGCCAAAGTCTACCTAATCCACATCGACCGCTTCCCGCCCGCCGCCAAAAAACAAATCTTCCTCATCCCCGTCCTCCTCAACGCCACCATCGCCTTGCTCCTCCTCTGGCGCCTCTACTCCGGCCTACCCACCTACTGGACACTCCTGCAGACCTTCATGGGATACGAGACGACTGCGACGGTGGACACGGCGCGCACAACGCGGAAAGAGCAATTTACGATATTATTCAAACGCACGGCGATGATCGCGCTGGACTTTTTAGTTTTCCGCTTCATAGGCCCTTGGCCGTTGACTTTCTTCCTCGAGCAGCCTGCCAATCCCGTCGTGTGGAGGTGGAAGCTCGGCGGGTTTCGAGAGGAAGAGGTCGTGGTGAGGGAGAGCCGGCATTGGGGGTCTGCGGAGCTTTTGCAGGGCGTGAAGCAAGGGGACGAGAGTCCCTTTTTCAAAACGAGGGTGTTGCCTGTGATTGATAAGGGGTTTATGAGGCGGAAGACGGGGTATTTGATGATGGATGGGAGTTGGGATTTGGATTTTCAGGGCATGTTGGATGCGCATACGCTTGTGAAGGCCGGGGAGTTTGGGTTGAAGGAGGTGGATAAGTTGTGTTTGGTGCATTTGGATGGGGTGGGCTGGCTGAGTTGGCAGTGGGAGACGGAGGGGGATGTGATTGAGGATCGGAGGAGGAAGATTGTGGTTTTCAAGGAGACGTTGACGAAGTTGGGGAAGGAAGGCTTGTTTTTCAAGTGGATGGAGATTGTGGAGCAGGAGAGGGATGGGGATGGAGGGTTTTCGGTCGCGAAGCAGGAGAGGGTTGTGGAAAGGGTACGGGCGGCTTTTGAGAAGGAGGGGATTGATTTTGAGGAGTTGTCCGCGAGTATTGGCGGTTTGCAGGATATGCAGGTGCAGAGTGGTGAAAAGTGAGCTTGGTGTAGCTTGCTTGCTGCGTCTTCGCTTCTTGCTTAGTCTTCCAGCTTCATTGCGCACTCTGTCCTTGATTTCTAACCCACGCATCTCGTGCAAATCTAT
Organism: Salinomyces thailandicus; assembly: GCA_005059885.1. Taxonomy (NCBI): domain Eukaryota; kingdom Fungi; phylum Ascomycota; class Dothideomycetes; order Mycosphaerellales; family Teratosphaeriaceae; genus Salinomyces; species Salinomyces thailandicus. The sequence continues at coordinate 23,993 of NAJL01000085.1, read as the reverse complement.
GCACTACCAGTGCAGTACAGCAGAAATGTCTCCGGTCGTCGAATTCTCTGGTTACCTAATCACAAACGCCTCGCTCATATGGAGCGCTCGCTATGCTACGCTCCGTAATCGCCACGCTACAGTCGCTATCGCTTCAGAAATCAAAACCTCTCTCGTAGTGCCCAAGCCTCTTGACCCTTCCGAGGCTCTCATCGTACTACTACCCCTTACCCGCAATTCTCAGCAATCTCGCCAACGTAGGCTCCAGCTCCCAACGTATACACCCACCCAGCCAGCCATCCACTCATCCCACTCCTCCGCCCGCCTCAAACCCGCGCAACCCACCTACCCCGTAACCCTCCTAACCCAAAGCCCACCCCCCTCGCCCCCTTCCTCCTCCTCCCTCCTTCTCGCCCTCGCAATTCCAATCCCCACCTCCCTCTCCTCCAACACGACAGCCTCCAACAGCCGTCTCTGCACCCCCAACTTGAGCTTCGCATCCCTTACCGTACTCCAATCAACCTCCATCGGACTCGCCTTCTCAATCTTCTCGAGATCCGCGAGGGTCTTCTGGACGTTGCGGCGTTGGTGCGCGAGGTCCTTTTCTTTTGCGAGGAGTTGTTGAAGATGTGTTGCGTGAGGGGAAGTGCTGGCGCGGGAGGGTGGGAGGGGGAGGGGTTTGGAGGTGGTGGTGGCGGTGAAGGGGTTTGATGAGGAGGGGCTGGAGGTGTTCGCGTGCGTCTCAGTGTAGGTCGTCGTGGAGGTGGGTGTTGCGGAGGAGCTTCTGATGCCTTCGTGTTTGATGCGGGAAGGTGGTGTTCTGGTCCACTCGTCGCGATCCATACGCTGGATTGGACGGTGTCTGGATAGGATGGATTGCACGGGGGGACCTCGCTCGGTCTGGTACGTTGTTGGTGTGTGGGCAGCAGAATTGTGCCGCGATGGGACAGTGGGGACCGGCTCGCGTGCTTGTTGAGGCTGCCTAAAAGCGGGATGGATGGCTTGTGGCGGTTGTTGCTGCTGAGGCTGGGTGGCGGTGGTGCTCCAGCTGAACCTGCTACTCGGCTCTTCTCCTTCGACGCTACCCAGCAGATGCGGGCTCTTACTGACGCCAGTATCCCTAGATGGCCGCCCTGGTGCTTCCGACGGTGCTACGGTCGTCCAGCTGAAGTGACTCTTACCCCCTGGGTCACCTTCACTGGCAGCTACGTCGGTCCAATCGCTCTTAGCCGAGGGACTTTGCTGCAGCTGAGAATTTGGTGGGATGTTCTCTGTCTGCCTTGGAGAGATGCTGGAAGGGACGGGCTTGCGTGATCTGGTTTTGGGCGTGCTGATTGTCGGGATCGATTGAGGCGGCTGACGCGAGGTTGTTGACAATGGCATCGGCGCTTTGTCCGAGTGAGACGAAGACGAGGGTGACACAACTCTCGGGCTGCAGCGTCCGGCTTTCAGCGGCGGTGTAGGCTTGACCTCGTCGTCCTTTAGTAGGCTCCCTCCACCCAGCGCTTTGAGACTGCTCAAGCTCCTCCTCTTAGACAGCTTTTCCTTCTCCTTCCTCTCAGGTGCCTTCTTCCCAGACTTGAATGCGCCCTCCCACGGCGAGACATACGCACTCGGTTTCACCTGCGGCGGCTTGCCGCTCTCAGACATCTCACCGCTGTGCTCGTCCCATGCGACACTGCTCTGCGGTCTGTTCGTCATTGGCTTCTGTAGGATATTGCGGACTTGCTTGAATATGGGCAGTCTCGCGGATCGTGCCTGAGGCCCTTGATCGAGACCCTCCTGTTGCGGACTCGCGTGGTCAGGTATCTGTTGGGATGCGGGTTTGCCGACCGATGCAGCCTGGCTGTGCCCGCCGTCCGAAGCCGGATAGTCGTCACTGTTGAGCGAAGAGATGACCGAGTCTCTGTGCTGGTCCATCCACGGCACGTCCTTCTGGATGGTATATGTTGGCATGCCTACGCCAGTCCTCAGAGTCTGCGAGGAGCGGCGGTTGCGGATGAAGATCGGGCGAGGCGCCTCGAGTGTGGTCGAGCTTTCCTCGGCGCTTATCGCCATGATGAAGCGGGCGTGGTTGCAGTCGAGGCCACGTACCTACCTCAGGAAGGTAGGTAGCGACGTGGGATCCCTACGTTAGTGAATGGGCGTCGATTTCTGAAACGCGATGTGATCCACGCGGATATGTTCAGGTATGCTGAACTCAAAGATGACGCTGAAACATGAGCAAGCCGCAATGGTTCGTAACCTAAGGTACCTTATGAGCAAAAGGGGCGTCTTAGGGGCACGTCGCTCGCACCGCCAGCGACGACTCGCCGGCGTGACCCCCGTTCGTCACACACGCGCAAAACTCGTCGACATTCCTCTCCTCGACGCTCACAACAACGCTGCAACAATAATGCTCGTCTGCAGTACCTAAGCAAAGTGCTCGAGCAGTGATCCGTCGCCAGGACTGACTGTTGATTGCCAGAGGTCCAGTGTTTCATCTCGCTTGATTGGTTCACTGTGGCTCCGGACCTCGAGAGCTGATCCCTGCTGCCGTCGGTTCGTTGCCGAAATATCCCGTCGGACGTCAAGTGCCGAATCTCACGTGTCAGCCCGGATGTGTACCTGTACCGTACCTGCTGAGGTAAGGTAGAATCCGCATGTGATCTGACATAATCACTTCCCGTCCCTCATTCGCCGACCGCCAGCGTCAATAAGCGACGGGATCTTTCTTCGCATCAGCGTCAGATCAAGTCAGAACGCAAGCACACGCGTCACTGCGAATCACAACTCAACATGGACTCCAACATGGCACATGGTAGGTTCATCCACGCTCGATCATAAGCACTCTTCTAACAATTAGTCGACAGACAACCCCCAAGCTCCGCCAGCAGCAGAGGTGTAAGCATGTCCCGACGAAGTGAATATCACGCCCGACACTAACAACACCTCCAGCACAACCGTCTTCACCCCGATCAACCTCATCCTCTTCTCCCTCTTCCTTGTCATAGCCTACATGCGCCTCCGTCCCGAGAAGCCCGCCGCCTCGACTCTCCCGCAACCACCCCCACCAACCGTCTTCCGGATCTTCACCCCTCCCGACCTCCGCCCCTTCAACGGAACAAACTCCATGCCAGTCTACCTGGCCATTCGTGGCAAGGTCTTCGACGTCTCCTCCGGCCGGAACTTCTACGGCCCGGAAGGTCCCTATGCGAATTTCGCCGGCCGCGATGCTAGTAGAGGGTTGGCCTGCGGGAGCTTCGACGAGGATATGTTGACGGAGGATTTGAGGGGCCCGTTGGATAAGTTGGAGGATTTGGGTGGGGAGGAAATGGAGGCGCTAAGGGGTTGGGAGGAGAGGTTTAATGAGAAGTATCTTGTCGTGGGGAAGCTGGTGCCGGTGGGGAGTCCGGAGGCGGAGGGGGATGCGAAGTAGATATGTGAAGGGTTGTTGAGCTACGAAACGTGGTGTTACGAAGATATGAAAGTGTGCCTTTTCGAAGGCTAGGTTGGTGTGGTATCAATGCAGCGGCGTGCCCTGTGGAAGGAGACGTCGTAGTCGGATGCGGCTACTGAAAGCTAGCTCTAGCATGGAAGGCACAAGTGAGATAGAGTCCTATTGTTCGCTAAGGCACCTTACTACATTCAGGTGTAATCCAGGCAATTCCCCTACACGCACATGTGTGTCACGTGGGAATCCTCACTCCAACAATAGACCACGTTCCTATCGTCGCGTAACATCGTTTTGGACTCGACGAAAGCTCAACCATCAACCCGCATCGGCATGTGAACATACCTTATCTACAGAGCAAGAATCCCACTTCTTACCTTACAGACTCGCTACAGGTACTGTCCAAGAACGCCCACGACCATACCTACACCAGCGATCGAGTCACACACCAAGCGACAAATACATTGCGATCTGCTTGATGGGATCTCCACTTGCCTTGGCAAAGTGTACTAACATAAGGTAGCGACGCGGCTGCGCGCATGATACCTTCCGGACTGCAGTAAACTTCACTTCATTGAGGAAACGACCGCCAAGACCGCCTAGCAGGCAACGAAGCATTTCAAACTCTTGCACCTTTCACAGGCGAGAAATACAGCAAGCGAGACGGCCGCACCGAGCAAGACAACAAGCAAGACAGCAAGCCAAGTCTCCACCTCAATAGCCGTCGCATCACCCATCATGGTCTTCTACCAACCACCCAAACGCAAGCCAGGCAACAAAACCAACCTAGGAGACCTCCCTCAAGAGATCCTTCTCCAAATCCTCCGCGATGAAGGTCTTTCGACACCGGATCTTCTTCGCGCCCGTCTAGCCAACTCGGTCCTTACGGCAGGGTGCTCAGACATCTTGAATGAGCGTCTGCGAGTTCTGTACGTTCACCCTTCGGCATCTTCGCTCAAGCATGCGGTCAGTATCTGCGAGCATTCCATCCTGGGCGCGAAGATCGAGGAGGTTGTGTTGGTGGGCAAGTCTATGTGGCGAGAGATCGAGGTGCTGTATCCTGGCTTCAGAAATCATTCAGAGCAGCAGTGGCGGCTGGCAGCTGGGTTTGCGAGCCGCTTCAGGCCTTGGCCTCGGAAGTTTCCAGAGAAACACAGCTTTCAAGGTGGCAGAGTCCCAGAGTTATCGGACTCACACGCGGGTATGCCCTTTGAGACGGAGTACAAGCGGCTCATCAACGCCCTGGCTTGCTGGTCCGGGCTCAAGAAGATCGCCTTTGCGGAGACAGTAGCCGTCGCCGGGTGGAATCAACCTTCCGAGTACGTGGTGAAGACCCACGCGCAGAAGAACTCCGAACCAGCAAAAGATTTCATTAGGCCAAGCCAGAAGCAACGGCAGAGAACAACGACAGACACCCGGCATTCCGATATTGACGTCCTGTTGAGCCTGCTCTTCCATCCCTCGCTCGACTTCTCCACCCTCTCAATCGGAGACGACATGCCCTTCTCCTCCGCCTGGAAGTACCACGAAATTCCTCCCCTACTGGAGAATGCTTTGGAATCTCGAGCGCACAAGCTAGCAGCGCTCACGAACCTAGAGCTGACGTTCACCCGCGGCTGGCGGGGGACTCCATGGCATACGTTCTGCCGGAATACGCTCGAGCAAGCCACTGGCCTTCGCCACCTGCGACTCGTCTGGAAACCTAACGCAGCAGTCAAGTACTCCCGGGAGGAAGAAGCTATCTGGGAAGCTCTCCCAAGCCGCCCAGCTTCAGCTGACCCTCCCTCCGAAACTGCGTCAGCGTCACTACCACCGAGCACCTACCCCCCAACCCTAAAAACTTTCGAGCTCATCGCCAATCCACCACCACCAAGCACAGCAACCCGCGCCCCCAGACCCCTCTGCTTCATCACGGAAGACCTAGGCGGCTTCCTGACCTCGCACGCCAGCACGCTAGAAAAAGTAGTCTTCAACAACATCGTCTTCATCTCCCGGCCATCAGACTTCGCGCTCCTACCCACTACGCGCGCGGCCCTCGCGGCTCTCCAGGACTGCGCGAAGCTGAAGCTCAAGCATGTGCGGTGGGTCGTTAGTAGATTTGAGCATGATGCACGCTGCAAGAAGAGAGATGGTGAGGCTACGGTGGGGTGTAAGCTTGATTGTGGGGTTTACTGTGAGCTTGATAGGAGGAATGCGAAGATGGAGCGTGTGGAGGGTTTGGCGAGGGAGGTGGGGGTAAGTCTGGGTGAGGAGGGGGAGGGATGGGAGTTCGGGGAGTGCGTGAAGCGGGAGTGGGCGGAGGGGGAGGTGGCCAACGCGAGGTGGTAAGAGTAAGAGGAGTGCTGCTTGTGCGTGGCGGGAGCTGTCTGTTCTCAAACAGTCCAGAGTTGGTCGATGTTTTTACATAGGGACAGGGTTCTCAAACAGATGTATGATCATACAGTCAAGTAGGCTAGAAGCGGTGTCTCTTAGTCCTTCGGAGTGAGAGCGAAGTGAAGCCATGGGAAGTTCGGGAGAGCTTCAGCCTGAACGCTGATTGGGCGATTCCGACGTCTCATCTCGCCTCGTCGTACGATGATGGCTCAGGGATAGCAATGGGAGACCAATTTTACAATGCAGATTCTTCATGTCTTAAATGCTTGAAAGACAAGTCTAAATAAATTATGCTTGCACTGTACTCGCCAATTGCTAGCCCTTTGCTACCTGTCGCGCAACCTTCGTGATCGCTTTGAAGCACCATCGCTGTCAGTCACGATGAAAACCGTATTGAGTACCTTCCAAATCACCAAGATCTGCGTCGGCATTCTAGCAGTAGCCTGGTTCACCATCAAGAAGACCTCTCGAAGCTCAGCAAGTCGACAAGTCCCGCTGATCGCGGCTCTATGGGTCGTCATCGCGGCTTCGCTCTTCAGTCTTAGACTGAGCATTACTCCCGACGAAGAAATCTACATCTTCGATCCAACCCAACTCCACGCCCTCTCCCTCCAAGCCATTGACCAACACGGCAACGACACCCGAGCAATCGTCACTTCCATCGTCACCAACCTCTCCGCAGACCCCAAACTCGCCAACCACGTCAACTTGGACGAAGAATGGATCTTCAATAACGCTGGGGGCGCAATGGGTGCTATGTACGTCATCCACGCCAGTAGGTTACAAGATCCTTATATTCCTAACTCCTCGTCCCCTCAGAATACTAAACCTTCAAATGCCAGGTGTGACCGAATACCTCATCGTCTTCGGCACAGCCATCGGCACCGAAGGCCACACAGGCCGACACACCGCCGACGACTACTTCAACATCCTGCACGGCGTGCAATACGCCTACACGCCCGGAAGCTTCGAGCCGAAAATCTACCCGCAAGGCTCCGTGCATCATCTCAAGCGGGGTGAGGTCAAGCAGTATAGTATGCGTGAGGCGTGTTTTGCGCTGGAGTATGCCCGAGGCTGGATTCCGCCGATGCTGTTTTTTGGGTATGCGGATACTTTTAGTAGTACATTGGATTTTCCGACGCTGTGGGCGACGACTAGGGTTACGGGAAGGGAGATGATTGGGAATTTGTGGAAGGGGAAGTTGTGAGGTTGCTGGGTCTTTTGGCTCTGGAAGGCTTGGTGGAAACGGCTGATTACGGTCGTCATTTCTGGTGTATCGAACGCCCTGTAAATGCTATGATTTCTATACGCCATTTCTGCCTCTCCCTCTATGCCCAACTCCGATATGCCCCGTCAGCTTTTAATCCGTCGTCCACGCCCGCATTCCCGCTTCGACAGCGGCTCGTCAGGGAACACCCAGCCTCTCACTCGCTTCGCCTCCCGCTTCTCCGACAGCGTGCACTTTGGCATCCAGTCGTCTCTGGGCAAATGATGCTTCCTCGTGAGCGCCGCAGGACCTCCGACGTCCATTCGCCAGTAGTATTGACCGTCAAGCGGCTGCTCTTTAGCCAGCATATGCAACCACCAGAGTGCCAGATGAGCCGTCAAACGCGGGCTTCCATCTTCATTGATACCCGAGCAGCCGATCTGGACCGATGAAGCGACCTCGAGGTATCCGAATAAAGGCACGTTGGACGCTGGATCGACCGGACCGCCGTTACGAACACAGATAAGCTCGATCTCCGTCATGATGAATCCATACCGCGTCTCGTGCTCTCGCATGAACCGCTGTAAATGCGCCAGTCCCTGCAGATACTGGATCTTCTCCCCAACGGAGCCGCTGCGCATACCCGAGTTCCACTGATCGTAGCATTTGATGATGCCTACCACCCTACCGCGGCCATCGCCGTAGATTGTTCGCTCTGCGTCTGACTGGTAGCTAGAGACGAACTCGGGCTGCTGTCGAGATCCGGAGCTGGCTTTGGGTGTTCGCATGGCAATGTGCTTCTCGCCTTGCGTGAGTCGTAAGACTGCGTTGACTTTCACCGCGTGGTGGATTGCGCAGATCTCTGCGAGTTGCGCGGGCGTCTCGGGGTTGGTATTTACTTTGCTTGGGGTTGGGAGGCTGCGCTTGAGCACTGGTACACGGAGCACATCGAGCAGTTGTGGCACGGCGGCTATGGTGGCCACGTTGAATTTAGACCAAGGCCGGACATTTCGGACGTCGTACCAGAAATGGGTGTTGAGACCTCGATTCGGTTCCATTGTTCGCTGCGTCAAGGATGGCGTTGGATTTGGCGCGGTCAAGTAATCTAGGGCGGTAGAGGTCTGCTCGTCCAACTCGGGGTCGTACTGGATCTCGCTCGCCAATCTGGAAGGGTTCGCTGGAGGGCTAGCTGTCCGCCTGCGCTGGGGGTACGACTGGACCTGTCCATCTGGCATCGAAATGGGCGCAAGATGGCTCATCGCGCTTGGCGTTCTGGATATGGGGGTGCCGCGTGCTGCTGGCTGTGGCGTAGGACTTTGGCGGTACGTCGGATAGCCGAAGCGACTCAGGAGACTGGCATCAATGCTGGAAGATGAGGTGTTGCGGGAGTGCGGATGGATGTTTGAGGAGGAGCGCGAGCGACCATTGACGGTGCTTGGCCTGCGCGAGCTAGCCTGATCATTGATCATATACTCAAAAGGCGAGGGGGCAGAAGCCGGGGTGGCGTAGCATAAACCGCTGGGTGGGCTGGTCAATCTCCGCTCGATGCCTGGTCTAGGAGGAAGTTGTCCGCCAAATTGCATTGGGAAGCCATTGGTTGGCATCGAGGTTGTCTTGACGTGGCCGAAGTGCAAAGCGCTGGAGGTCGGATCAATGATCTGGTCCCTGGGCCTGACCCTTGGGAGCAGCATTGGACCGCTTTCTCGAAATTTTAGGGGCGACTTCGGTGGCGTCGTGACTGCCGTCATCACAGTCGCGGGGGACCAGTCTTGAGGGAAGCAGGAATCGAACGTGCTTGCGCTTCCTCCGGGGCATTGCAAGCCGTCAAAGTCTGCCTCGAATTGGGTAGGCGGAGTAAGCTGTTGAGAGTTCATTGCGGTCGTTGATATCAAGCTGCGGGGCTTGTACGGGCGGAAGGGGATTTTGATTAGACAAAAAATAGATATAGCAAAGATTCTGAAGGAGACCAGCTCCGAACGCCGTGAGGTCTGAAGACTAACAAAAGAAAGACGAAGGCACCAAGGAGACTCGTTGATCTCGTAACAAGCTGTCTGTCTGATGTAGGACAGTGGATGTTGTGAAGGGAGAAGAAGAGAGGCACTGGGAGGCGGGAGGCCCTCTATATGCGCGTCCAACGAGCAGCGCGAGATGAACGAGGGCGGATGAAGTCGAAACAGACCTGGAAAGAAGGCCCATAGCGTCGGTTGAAATTTGAAACGAACCTTTGAGCAGTGCGTACTGAGCACGAGGGCAATGAATGCATAGCCCACTGGTCCAACCATACTGCTTTCGGCAACATCATCAACGTCGGTCACGTTGAAGGTCAGGACCGACTTCCAGACTCATGAAACCGTGCGTAGTCTGCTTCACGGCAGCTGCTGTATCACGGCCGGGACGAGTGCGTGACCTGCTTCCTCTCGTGGGAGAGACAATGAAGTCGAAGAGGACGTCGCTGAGTGGTCGATGCTAAACTTGGCCTCTCCGGCAACCGCTGGGATCGGCGGGTGCAAAGATGAAACACTTCTGTCTGCCGTCAGTAAGCCGAACGCAGGATCCAGCTTCATGTAGTGAAAATCACCCAGTCGGATCGTCGAGAGCGCGTCGAGTGAAATGTATACTGTAGACGCGCAATGGATTGGCGTCGGCGCGTAGAAGGATTCGGGAAGCATAGACCACAACGCCAAGCCAGCGTGGGTTCTGTTCGATTGGCCACGGCTCTCAGACTGCAGTTAACCTGCATCGGTCATTGGAGCCTGCATCAGGTCGAGACGATCAAACAGGCGATGAGATCAGTGAGGTGTTTCCAGTCTGCAAGTCTCGTCGTGAGTCATATCGTGACCGCACTTTTGGAGGCAAAGAGATCAATAGCTGGCTAGCTGGCTTCATGATCATCATAGGCTGCCTTGTTCTAGGAGCATCGAGAGGACATCTAGACGTAGTAAACACCTGCTAGCAGCAAGCGCGGAGTGAACGTACGTCCCAAGCATTGGAGGCTGTGCATTGTCCATAGACGCGCGCAAGCTGGTACGACTATGCTACGGAGCGCGAGCAATAATCCTGAATAGGGCTTCGTGTTCACTCCCGTAGGCATTCCTATCTTTGGGTACTGCGACCATTGTGAGCGCTTTGGTCGAGGAAGTGGGCGTCTACCAAGGCGTCACTGCAACGGATTGAAGTTGCCCTGGTTCACAAGGTGCAGAGGAGGCATTGAACTGCCATGTCAGCCACAGTGTAAATCTTGATGTTTGGGTAACAGTTGTGACGTATCACAACACTTTTCAATTCTTTTGTTGCAACTCGGCCAAATAAAACAGGCAATCGTCCTCTTGAATGTCAGCCTTGCGGTAGCAGAATCGACAGCAATGTTAGCTGGGATTTTGAGAGCGGAAAGATAATTCGCAAGGTCAAGGTAAACAAAGAGTCTCGTAAAAGGCGGATACTGCGCAGCGGTCGAGAGCATTGTCATTTTGCGTCCGGCCGCAATCGTTTTGATCGTAGCCCAGGAATATCTGCGGTGACGACATGCTACACTTTCCCCTGTTGTATCGGTGCACAGCGCCCTTATTTCTTCGAAGCAGCGGCCTCGTCCTCCTTGGCCTTTGCTCTCTTCTCCCTCTTGCCAGCGAGGCGCGCGTCGCTGCGAGCCACACGCAGCTTCCTGTACGCAGCCTCCTCGCTCGGGAAGTCGGAAACCTTGCCCTCCTGAACCTTCACCTCGTTGCTGATCGGGAAGTGCTCGAAGGCCTTCTTGACCTTGCCATCGTGGCCGCTCTCGCGAGCCTGCTTCATCTCTTCAGCAGAAGCCTCGCCGCTCTTGGGCGACTTGGCCTTGCGTGGGAATAGGACAAGGCGCTTCTGGTACTCCTTCAGACGCTCGACGTTGGCCTTGAGAGACTCCTCGCTCAAGTTCTGGCGGCGCGGGTCGACGGAGATACCAATGGTGGGCGCCAGCTTGCGGGGAATACCGGCTTCCTGTAGCACGTGTGTGAGCATGCCGTTGCCATCGCATCGAGCAGGTGCATCTCCCTCCTTACCTTCAGCTCAGCGAAAGTGAAGCCACGGCCGGCGCGCACGCGACGGTTGTACTTGATGGTCGGGCAGCGGACGACAGGCCTCAGCTTGTCAACCGGACGGGGTGCAACCTTGGCAGCCTTGTCGGTACGGGCCCGACGTCTCGAGGCCTTCTTGCCGGGCTATAGATTTATGGTGTCAGGTCTCGTTGCTTGTGCACTGCAGGCGCCACTGCTCTCAACGGGGCGAGAGGGGATTTACCTGGTCGAAGTGCACGCGGACATAGCGCTGCCAGTCCTTGCGGAAGTCTGTTGAGCGTCAGTAAATTCACGTCCTCGAAGTGAAGAGCTTATAGCCTTACGGTTGTGCGGGATCTGCTGGTTGTGCTTGAGCGTCATGTTGTCGGCGAATGCTCAAAATGCAGCACTTGTCAGTGTCGAGGTCGTCGCTGGAATCGCGATTGATGAGATTTGAAGCTGGTCGGCGAAAACGTCGATGGTGTGCCGACACACAGCAGTCTTGGCGCGAGCGGGCTATCTCCTAAAGTGGAAGGTAGAGCGACAAAGGCGGGAATATGTCGGCAGGGCTCGCGAGGAGAGCGCGCTAGTCCGCGTCGCGTCTTCTATCTGCATTACTCCACCAGCATCGTCTCTTCTGTACAGCGACCGCACGACGCACCTTTCAACGCGTCTCATGCTTTACTCACAATCATCATTGGATAACTGCGTTCCGCATCGAAGCCTGACCATATCTTCGACCGTTCCGCATAGGTAAAATGCCAGTATCACGAGCGGACCGGCTCAAGCAGCTTCGCGCTTTGCGTGCTGCCGGCAAGACCGGCTTCGACTCGTACGAGGTTGAGGAGGCAGAGTCGATCTACGAGACTGTCGATGACGAAGGGTACAAGAAGGTTGTTCGAAGCAGGCTAGACCAGGACGATTTCGTAGTAGACGACAACGGAGAGGGGTATGCCGACGACGGACGTGAAGACTGGCAGGATCAGAGAGTCGTGTACGAGGATGACGAGAGCGAAGAGGATCTGCCGAAGCAAAGCAAAGCTGGTGAGCGGTACTATTTTATCTAGTCTCCTGGTCGTAGTACTGACTCAGGGACAGCAAAGCGGAAGCGCGACGAGGACGCGCAACGTCAAGAGAAGCTCAACAGTGGCATTAGCAAGTACTTCAGCGCGAACACGGCCACTACTGCTCCAAAATCGAAGCCGGTGCGAACTGCCGAAGACGACGCCTTCTTGACAGACCTGTTGGGAGAGGTCGACACGAACGTCCCATCTCGCGCGCCCTCATACGGTAAAGCAGTGCGAAGCAACGACAGGCGCAAGACCAGGGTACTTTCTCCGCCTCTGGAGGCTCAACCTCCGAGGGCGAAAGCGAGATTGCCAGTACCGCAGTCGGAGAATGATACAGATACCACACCGATAGCTACGGCAGTCAACAACGATGATGACGACTACTTCATGCAGCCTCAAGACGACATGCTGATGAGCGACCCTCTCCCATCCTCTCCAGCGGCCAAAGCAGTCGAACGCAAGGAGCTGGCTGCTAATGTCAAGACTGAAGAGATGGATGACGACGAGCTCATGGAGGTAGCAGAGGTACAAGGCCATGCTGCTATCAAGTCTGCGAATGTCAACATGAAAGGCAGCCGGCCTGTTCCAAAGATCACCAAGCATGACTACCCGACACCAGACAGCTCCTCGCCTACGCGCGCGCCTGAGGACGGCGTAGACATGACTGCTATCAACAACGTCACAGAAAAGCTCAACATCCTCAGTAGCCCGCCATCTGAAGCGACTTCCTTCGGAAAGATCGCTGCGAAAGATGCTGTAGAGAGCGATGGAACCCTTCGCTTCTTCTGGACAGACTACACCGAAGTCAATGGCAGCCTCTGCCTGTTTGGTAAGGTGAAAAACAAGGCCAACAACAGCTTCGTGTCATGCTTTGTCAAAGTAGACAGTATCATGCGAAAGCTGTACTTCCTACCTCGCGAGTACCGCCAGCGCCACGGCCGCGACACCGATGAGGAAATCGGCATGCAAGATGTCTATCAAGAAGTCGACAGGCTCATGTCAAGGTCCAAAGTGGGGGTGCACAAGAGCAAGCCTTGCTCACGCAAGTACGCATTCGAGCTACCTGAAGTGCCAAAAGAGGCGGAGTACCTAAAGCTGCTATACCCGTACGATAAGCCAGCTCTGCCAGTGGACATCAGAGGCGAGACTTTCTCACACGTGTTCGGCACCAACACAGCTCTGTTTGAGCAGTTCGTTCTTTGGAAGAACATTATGGGTCCCTGCTGGCTCAAGATTGAGAACGCGAACTTTCAGGCTCTGAACAATGCGTCGTGGTGCAAGCTCGAAGTTCAGGTCGACAAGCCCAATCACATTACAACTCTCGGCGACGCGGACAATCTCGATGCGCCTCCACTTACACTTATGTCTCTGGCTCTTCGGACAGTCATGAATAAGAAGGAGAACAAGAACGAGATCCTTGTTGCTAGCGTCCGCTTCTATGAGAACATTTTCCTCACAGATACCACATCGCCAGAGAAGCTGCCATGCCGCACTTTTACGGTCATGAGGCCAAACGGAGAGTATCCCGTAGGCTTCAAGCTGGAGGCAGAGAAGCGCCAGGGCCAGATCAGGATGGAGAAAAATGAAGGTGCACTGCTTAGTGTCCTGCTGGCGATCATTCAACGCTACGACCCCGATGCTTTGATCGGCCACAAGCTTGACGATGTCGACTACAATGTTCTTCTCACTCGTATGCGCGATCGCAAGACGCCCGGATGGCATCGCATCGGTCGCCTGAAGCGTGGCGACTGGCCCAAAAATGTTGGCAAGGGCGGTGGCAGCTTCTTTGCCGAGCGCCACTTGGCGGCCGGACGCCTGCTCTGTGATCTTGCGAACGACATGGGTAAGAGTATGATGTCTGGATGCACGAGCTGGACGCTTGACGAAATGGTGAAGCTCTACCTAGACGGCAACATTGTGCGCAGGGACATTGACAATGAGAAGGCGCTGGCTATGGCGCAGGACAGAACAGGGTTGATGAACTACGTCAAGCTGTGCGAGGCAGACACTTACTTCATTGCTGCTATTGCGCTCAAGCAACAACTGTTACCACTTTCTAAAGTCTTGACGAACCTAGCTGGAAACTCATGGGCAAGGACTCTAAGTGGAACTCGTGCCGAACGGAACGAGTACATCCTGCTGCACGAGTTCTATCGTAACAAGTACATCTGCCCAGACAAGATTTATGGCAAGGGCGCCGCGAACAAGAAGCTTGAGGAAACAGGGGGCGACGATGCTGATGATAACGGCGACGCCGGCAAGAAGAAAGACAAGTTCAAGGGTGGTCTTGTCTTCGAGCCGGAAAAGGGACTCTACGACAAGTTCATTCTGGTTATGGACTTCAACTCCCTGTATCCTTCGATCATTCAGGAGTTCAACATCTGCTTCACCACCATTGAGCGCAGCGAGATTGGCGAGGATGATGACAAGGTACCAGAAGTTCCAGGCGACACCGCGAACAAAGGCATACTACCTCGCCTGATTCGAGGCCTTGTAGCAAGGAGAAGGGAAGTGAAGAAATTGATGAAGACCAAGGGTGCGACGAATGAGCAGCTCCAAACCTGGGACGTGAAGCAGATGGCCTTGAAGCTGACAGCCAATTCAATGTACGGGTGCCTGGGATACACCAAGTCCCGCTTCTACGCCAGGCCTCTGGCCGCTCTGACCACAAGCAAAGGCCGTGAGATCTTGCAGTCTACGAAAGAACTCGCCGAATCTGCCCACGCCCTCCGCGTCATCTACGGTGACACAGATTCCGTCATGGTCAATACGAACAAGGACAACATTTTGGAGGCCATCAAGATGGGAAACGAGTTCAAGAAGGCAGTCAATGAACGGTACGAGCTACTTGAGATTGAGATCGACAACATCTTCAGACGCTTGCTACTGCACGCGAAAAAGAAGTATGCAGCTATCAATATGGTCGAGGCTGAGGGGGTGTGGAAGGAGAAGATGGAGGTCAAGGGCTTAGACATGCGGAGAAGGGAGTATTGCCAACTGTCAAAGGATACCTCGACGTAAGTTGCTTCTCGATCTGCGTGATTAGCCTTCGCTAACGATGTCTCAGCGAATTGCTCAACTACCTGCTCTCCGGCGAAGATCCCGAGAAAGTAGTCTCACAGATTCACGAATACCTCCGTTCGCTCGGCGAAAAAATGCGATCGAACAGCGTTGCGCCCTTCAAATACACGATCTACACTCAGCTCGGAAAAGACCCCAAAGAGTACCCGAACGCCAATTCCATGCCCGCTGTCCAGGTAGCGTTGAAGCTCATGGCCAAGGGCAAGACCGTCCGAGCCAAGGACGTGATGGGCTTCGTCATTTGTGGCAATAACAGCGGCTCCGCAGAGCAGGCAGCGAAGAACGCACTTCCTCTCGACGAAGTCTTGAAGAAGGACAGCGGGCTGGTACCAGATGTGGACTACTACCTCCACAAGCAGATCCTTCCACCAGTCGAACGTCTCTGTGCTCCTATTAGCGGCACAAACATTGCGCTTCTGGCTGAGTGCCTTGGTCTGGACACCAACAAGTACCGTGTGTCCGGCGCTGGCAAGACGTCAGAGCAGAGCAACGAGATCACTACTCTGGAGAGTCAGGTCCAGGACCATATCCGCTTCAAAGACTGCGAGCCACTGAACCTGCTTTGCCTAGGTTGTAAGCAGCACTTCGAATACCGCGGGCTCAACTACCAAGCGCCGCCGGACCAGGAGATCGCTCTTACCCCTTTGGCCGTCCTTACAAACAACGGCCTCAGTTGTCCAGGTGCGGAGTGCAAGAAGGTCGTCAGCACTCTTACCATGTCCTCGCAGCTTGAATCGCAAATCCGACGGCACACTGCCAGGTACTACTCTGCGTGGCTAGTCTGCGACGACCCTGCCTGCGGCTTGCGCACCCGGCAAATGTCCGTGTACGGCCACCGCTGTCTAGGACCCAAGGGCCTGGCACACGGCTGCTCAGGCCGCATGGCGTTTGAGTATTCCGAAAAGGCTATGTACAACCAGCTGCTGTACCTGCAGAACTTGTTCGACGTGGATAAGAGTCTAGAGAAGATGGGCAAGCCCGGTGTGGCGGGAGTCAAGACTGAGGAGAGTGAGAAGACTAAGGTGGTTGCGGGGATGAACAGAGAGAGATTCGGCGTTTGCTGGGATGTGGTTAAGGCGTACTTGGACAAGAGTGGGTGGGGTTGGGTCAGCATGGATACGTTGTTTGGCTATGCGTTAAAGGCTATGGCTTGAAGCGTAGTATGTAGTAGTGAATGAAGATGATACATTGTGCTTTTTCATTTTCAAATTCATGGCACTCCATGTCCTCTTCCCTTAGTGTATGCACATCCTTGAAAGACACTCACGATCACTTCCCGCGGTTGATTGCGGCGAATCAAGCCGGCTCTATTCGCTTCTCGTGAGCTAAATGGTTGATCGCAGTCCTGTATCTCCACATACACAGTATGTTGATCCTCCGATCATTCGTATGGGCCTGGTGCGATTCGAAATCACGAACACCGGTAGCAGGCTAAGTCGTGAGGACGCGGCCATGGAGGGCGTCCATCATATAGCTGAGCGGGCAAAAGCGCAATGCGCCTGACCTTCCCAGACGCCGACAATTACCGCTGCGATGCAGGTTGCCAAGAAGAACACGAGAGACATGCTCCCGCATAGTCGAGGCTGTGTAATAGGAATGTCGATACGGTGGTGGACAAGCCATCTCGTAAAGGCCTCGTGGTCGCACTCAGATACTCGTCGATATATACAAAGTCCCAGACGTAGCTACTCACCGACAGTATCCCACGCTGGATATACGAAGTCCAACAAAGCAATTTGTTGTGAACGATACGATACGAACCGACGATTACAACACCAACCCTAATACGAACCGAACTAAGTAAATCAATAGAGATTTCTTGGGGACAATCCTTTCTTTTGGTGTTTCTTACAATTTTTGGTTTCCAGATTCTATTTTGATGGTCTAATCTGATTAGCAAGCTGGACAGCACGCTCATGACCTCGATTCGAACCCCTGAGCGAGCTACGACTTTTGATCCCTTGACATGGCAATCCTCGCTTCCCTTCGTTGCGGCCATATACGACGCGGCTGGACGTGTATACTCTCAATCTCCTCACGCGCAGCCGGACTGCTTTGGTTGAGGGCTCGAGCGTCTGTGATAGGAGCTGATCAGCAACTATGATGACTTCGACGATCGAGCGAGCGTGTTTCTGCAAGACGAAGTCTCTATGTTCCTCAGCATTGTGGCGAAGGGACGACGCATCGCACAGGCTATCGATGCCCAGTCCTTCGGCGCCTTCAGTTTTGCTCGATTGGTGCGATCTAGGTACAGCACGATGCATCTGAGGCAAAACACACGTGCAAGCTGCTCCTACGAGTAAGGTACTTGAGAGCACCAAGCATACGACGGCATTCTGGAGTGTTCGCGCATCCTAGACGTCCACACCCGATCCTTGACGCTGTCTTAGGCGCGACGAGCGTGAAGCCACTGTGATCATCGTCCTGCCCGTCGTCAAGCCGTACTTGTGAAATGTTTGATCCTTTGATGCCAGTACAGTGGCAGCACACTATCCGAATCTCCTGGTAATAAGTCCAAGGGTATAAGTGGAGGATGCCGCCCATAGGTACAGCGGTCAATGGCCGCGACCGACGATGCTTTTCCTACGATCGACTCGTAAACGCGAAGACACATTCAGTGATCAATTAGACCGGACATACCAAATTCGATGCCGTGTGGGTAATATTGATGCTCTTCTGAACGATGAAGTGAGGTCTAAGATGGGGAGATATTTTGGGGGAGGGGGTCCAGAGCACAGACCAAGTCGGAGTTCGAGCTCCAGCTCACGGCCCGATAGAGGAAAATCAACGGTATCGACTGCATTGGTTGAGAAGGAGGGCATTCCCAGCAACGCACCTGCTCACTAACCTTACCCGTCGCTGCATCCTCGTCTTCACATCGCGTGCTTCTTTTTTGATTCCTTCTGTTCGCACAACATACGCCGCTGCGATGGTGACCACGCGACTTCTCCGCCCTGCCGCGCAGCTCCTCCGGTCATCCCCCTCAGCTCTCCCCAGATGTAGCTTCCAGAAAGTTGGCCCCGCGGCAGCAGTGTCAAGACGGAGGACGTATGCGACACCTTCGGGCTCCAAGGAGATGGCTGTCAGAGATGCGCTGAACGAGGCTATGGCGGAAGAGATGGAGAAGAATGAGAAGGTGTTCGTGCTGGGTGAGGAGGTTGCTCAGTACAACGGCGCGTAAGTCTCCCATACGCCCATGAAGGACGTGGGCAAGCCTGAAGCAATATGGCAGTATCCTATTGCAATCGCTGGATCCTTTGAAGCAGCACCTCGAAAGAGGCATGCCGTGTGGACAGCGGGATAAGGTCGCTTCAATGGCGCGAGACTAACGCGTCCCTATAGATACAAGGTCACAAAAGGTCTGTTAGACCGCTTCGGCGAGAAGCGTGTTATCGACACACCAATCACCGAGGCCGGCTTCACAGGTCTTGCGGTTGGCGCGGCACTGGCAGGTCTGCACCCGGTCTGCGAGTTCATGACCTTCAACTTTGCCATGCAAGCCATTGACCAGATCATCAATTCGGCCGGAAAGACGCACTACATGTCTGGTGGTATCCAGCCTTGCAACATCACGTTCCGTGGCCCCAACGGCTTCGCCGCGGGTGTCGCAGCACAGCACTCGCAGGACTACAGCGCATGGTACGGCTCGATACCCGGCCTCAAGGTCGTTGCGCCATACTCGTCGGAAGACGCCAAGGGCCTGTTGAAGGCCGCCATTCGCGACCCCAACCCCGTATGTGTACTTGAGAACGAGCTGCTGTACGGTCTACAGTTCCCAATGAGCGAGGAGGCGCAGTCGGACGACTTTGTCATTCCTGTATGTATCGCAGAGGCCTACCGCGAAGTCATCAACGTGACCGTACTAACCTTGTATCAAGTTTGGCAAAGCCAAGATCGAGCGCCCAGGCAAGGACCTAACGATCGTCACCCTCTCCCGCTGCGTCGGCCAAAGCTTGGTCGCCGCTGAGCAACTCAAGAACAAGTACGGTGTCGAGGCTGAAGTCATCAACCTCCGATCGATCAAGCCGCTAGATCTTGAGGCGATCGTGAAGTCAGTCAAGAAGACTGGCAAGCTGATGGCAGTGGAATCCGGGTTCCCAAGCTTCGGTGTGACCTCCGAGATTCTGGCGCTGACCGCCGAATACGCCTTCGACTACCTGGATGCGCCGCCGATTCGCGTGACTGGCGCAGAGGTGCCGACGCCGTACGCGCAGAAGTTGGAGGAGATGAGCTTCCCCACTGAAGAGCTGATTGCGAACTACGCCGCTAAGCTCCTTAAAGTCTAAGATGAAGCGCGGGTAGTACTTCGACTGGGAAAAGACAAGCCATGGCCGTGGTAGACCATGTGTCATGCCATGTCGCTGTCGTGCATACATAGACGGCGTGATGAGTTGAGCGGCGGCGATACGGTGCGTTACGTTGTATACCCAGAAGACCAGTTGCTCAATGCCCTGCGTTACTGGCTGTTATTTGTGTGATTAGGAGGTGTCTCATGGGCATAGCGAGTGGTTGAAATGGTATTGGTGTTCTCTGTTGGCAATAATGCTCGCCTGCGCCTAACGTGACCTTTTCTTGTTGTTCCAAGTTCCTATCTGTTCTCGCACGGCTGCTGCATGGCGGTATGGGAGCAGCTAGACCACCGAATGATCACAACCGTTACTTTGAGCGAAGATGTTGTGGTGCTATATGAGACCTTCAAGTCAACCGTTCGCCCTATATCAGCTTCGACAGCATCACAAACGCGTAGAGAGAAACCACCCCACTCCAGTGGCGCGACAGCAGCGAGAACCTACAGTGGAGCCTGCCATCATGATAGTACAGTATCCAGCCAAATACATTGAAACCGAAAGAACCTACGAGTCCCCCTTGTTCCCCGCTCCCCTCCCACAGCACTCCGCCGCCGCCCCCGTGCTCCCCCCCTCCATTACCACTCCCTGCGGATCAGGCCACTGCTCTCCATACCGCTCCGCAACCTCATCGCAGAAACGCGCCATATGCGTGTCCTTGCCTGACAGCCCCGGTGGCGCATGCGTCGTCCATTTGATGTGCGTGCGGTTGAAGACGTTGGTCCACTCTGGATGGTGTTTCTGCTGCTTGCATTCGGCTGCTATTTCGTTCATGAAGTCCTATGTAGACGAGGGTGGATAGGGTTAGTCCGGGTATATCTTGGGTACAGGTACATTACCTGCCCTGGTCATCTGCTTTGACGGCGGGATGCTTGCTTGCTTGCTGAGGATGTAGGTACTGTACATACCCACGTAGCCTTGAAAGTCTTGAATATAAAGTGTCGTTCTAAGCCGGCTCCTTGGTTGGATAGCGACCATCTGCCTTCGTCGACGAGGCGGGTGGCGTCTTTTGTTAGATCTTGAGTGGTGCTGCCGGAAGGGTCTGAGATGGAGAGTTGGGTGGTCGATACCATGCTGCGTGGCGTGCTGGCGAAGGTCCGGGTTCGGGCGAAGAGGTTTCCAGTGGGGATACGACGGCACTTGTAGAATGCGGTGGTCATGTTGGACGCATGCGTCAGGTTTGGCAAGGATTAAGGTGTTGACTGAGGCGAGTTGGGGCGCTGATGAAGTTGAGAATCTCCGCGGAATACTCGTTTGCATGTTCAACAGGAAGACAGCGAGTTATTAGAGAGCGTGTATAGTTGATGACGATGTGCTCTCTACGAGCAAGGTACTAGGACTGTACAAAACTACTGCTATAGTCGGCTTTCAAGACCACCTTCTCACCAACGCCCGCTCATGCATTTCAAACACGCCAGGTCACCTTGACAGGCCCGACAACCGATGTTCTGACCTTCTATGCCTTCTGCGCCGGCTTCCTGCCCACCATCAAGTACATCGGCGTGAAAAGCTTCTCCTTGCCGCCCGCTACCAGGCAGTCTGCAGCCAGTGCCAACGAGTCGGCCGTCTTCTGCGTGCCTTTCGGCGCAAGGCTAATCTTCTCTAAAGCTCCGACGAACCTGTGTACCAGTCCACGGCCGATATGCGTCATGCGAACCAACGTCGGGAAATCCCATATGCTCTGCATGTACCTCAAGTCACCCGACAACGGCCAGTACCAAGGGTACTCATCAGGCCTATCCGCCAGATCCTCGTTCAGCTCCATCTCGAAGCCCGCAGCCTTCATGGCCTTGAGCGCGACCTCGATCTTCTCCATATTACTGATACCGTCGCCTTGCTCGATACCCAGTCTGATCTCGCGGTGAACTGGGTTGTCATTGTCGTACTTATCCGTCATCAACCACTCGTACACACCGAACACACCGCCTGGCTTCAGCACGCGAAAAATCTCACTGTAGATGCCCTCTAAACTCGGTGCATGCACGGTCGCCTCGATAGCGTAGACGGCATCGAAAGAGTTGTCTGGGAAAGACATCTGCATGAAGTCGCCTTTGGTGAAGCTCAGCTTATGCGCGAGACCCTCTTTCTGGGCGTACGCAGTGGCACGCTCGATCTGGTAATCGTTGTTGTTCAATCCCACAATGTTCGCACCAGTGAACTTGCAGATCTCTCTTGCAGGGCCACCAACACCACAGCCGACATCCAACACTCGAGTGTTCTCTTGCATGTTCATCTTCAGTGCCAGGTAGTGCTCGTGCCTCGCAATTGCTTGCCGGAAAGGCTCGCCCGGGCTGAATCGGCTGAAGTGGAACGACTGGCCCCAGCCGTACTCGTACAGATCGGTGGCAAGGTTGTAGTAGTGTCGTGTCAAGGTGGCGTATTCGTCCCTTCGTGCCTTCCTTGTCGCATCGGTCTCCTCGGCCGACTTCATGTTATCCCAATGCTTGAAGTACTCGTCGACCGCCTCCTTCTGTGCCTTATGGTCCTTGCCCATCATGGCCATGAAGCTGTTGCGCTCCTCAGCTGTCTTGCCATGGAGGGCCTTCTTGAACTGCGCATCTCGTTCACGATCTTCCTTCTCCAGGGCAAATGGATTCTGAGGGGCGACCATGTTGAGGTTGTATGCGATGTTGGTGAGCGTGCGTTATGTGTGGAGGTGCAGCGCATGCAGCAGAGTGTGATCGAGAAGTGCAAGGTCGGCGGCACAAGTAGCTGGGGAGTACAAAGCAATGGCGAATGGCCTCACTCAACCAAAATAATGGCACGATGTTTTGCGCTTGGGCCATCGAACGATGTCAGGAACAGGTAAAGAAAGGACCAGGGTCTGCCTTAGTGCGGAGTAGCGGCTCTCGTCACGTGGAGACATGACTTATGCAGAGCTTGTGAATTTGCGGAGCGATACCTTAGCAGTCTGCTGACTTCAGATTCGAGGTCAATAATACAACATCGTCCACGGACGCCGCACTCGGACACATCGACGCAACGACAGCAATTCACGAACGACCACATCTGCCGATTGAGGCCCTCGACTCCGCCGGACCGCGCAAAGACGCTGCGCAGAAACCACTCTCTCGACCAACCCCACAGAGACTGTCAAGATGCCGCCGCAAATCAAACAGGATATGAACCGCTCCGGCTGGGAGTCGACCGACATGCCATCCGTATGCGAGCGCTGCTTACCGGACAACCCCTACGTACAGATGCTCAAGGAAGACTACGGCGATGCTTGCAAGCTCTGCACAAGACCCTTTACCGTCTTCAAATGGAAAGCGGACAGGACGTCGCGGCAGAAGCGCACAGGCATATGCCTGACTTGTGCAAGGCTCAAGAACTGCTGTCAGTGTTGCATGCTGGATCTGAGCTTCGGCCTGCCGATCACGATCCGAGATGCCGCATTGAAGATGGTTGCGCCAGGCCCCCAGTCGGAGGTGAACCGGGAGTACTTCGCGCAGAACAATGAGCGGGAGATTGAGGAGGGGAGAGGGCTGGAAGGCTATGAGAAGACGGATGAGAAGGCGAGGGATTTGCTGAGGAGGCTAGCCAGCAGCGAGCCGTACTACAAGAAGCAGAGACGGCTAGAAGCGGAGGGCGCGGAAGGCGGGCAGAAGCTGTTGGAAGGCGGCGAAAGCTCAGTAGGTGGACACACGCCGGGGCCAATTCGGACAGCAGATAGCAAAAAGTCAGCCTACGGCTCTGCATACGGCTCGCGAACCAACACCCCAGCCAGCAGAGGCGGCAAACCCGGCGCAAGACCCGGTAAAGCCTTTCCATCTTCAGCTGCGCTGCCACCGAAACCCGAAGATATCCTGCCTCCGGCTGACCGCAACATCACCTCCCTCTTCATCACAGGCGTCGAAGACGACCTCGCCGAACACGAGTTACGCTCCCATTTCGCGCAGTACGGTGCGCTGCGCTCGGTAGTCTGCTCGCATCGCTCACACTGCGCGTTCATGAATTACATAGAGCGGGACGACGCTGAGAAGGCGGCGGCGGCGTGTCAGGGGCGAGCGGTGATCAAGGGCGTGCCGCTGAGGGTGCAGTGGGGAAGGCCGAAGCCGCTGGATAACATGGAGAGGGAGAAGCGGATGGAGAACGCGAAGGCAGGGCGCCGGACCGAGCAGGCTGGAAAGAGACCTGTAGGTCCCGGTGGGAAGAGAGCGATTGAGGGCGCAGAGGCATCAGAATCGGCGGTTGTGGCGCCACCGCCACCCCCTCCGGGTCTGGACGACGTCGAGTATGCTGCTATGAACGGGGAGTAGGGATAAGGGGGCCACTGAGCTCCTGTCACGATTGTTACAGATAGCGAGGCGTTCTGGCGCTGAAATGGGACTTTTGCACCTAGGGTTCAGCCTAGACGCGGCTTTTATCAGTCACCTTTAGCATACAAATTGCGGTATGAAACCCATCTTCCCATTCCCGACCTTTCTACCCTTGGTTACGTTTCATCACGCTCAGGGACTGTCCGAAACCCAAATC
>NAJL01000084.1:0-61864 GCA_005059885.1 Salinomyces thailandicus | reverse complement strand
GGGGGGGTTTTGAAGCATGTATGTGTGAGAAAAGTCCGCCTGAACGTATGATGTTGAGGATGGACCAGGCGCCTAGGGGAAGAAGTCAATGGTTCTGGTATTGACAATTCTTCTTCAACGGCCACACCACCCTGAAGAGTAGAAGTCAACTTACCTTGAGGTGCTCCTTCAGTACACCGATACATACCGTCTAAAAAAGTGCCCAACTTCGGGACTTTGCCTTTTCGCCTTCGACCTCTTCAGCCTAAACAGGAAGGAAATAACCTCCTACAACTATAGGCACAGAGTAGACGAGGTGCGGAACGGTGATATCCCTCGAGGAGCTACAAGCGCTGCACGAAGGTAGGTAGCAGGTGCTTTACAAGAAAAAGCACTATGCAACAAGTTCGGAGTAGGTGAAAAGTGCAACGAGAACCTCGTACCAGAGATGTACAATATAAAAGGTAGAAATAGCGCGCCCTCAATGCATCATGCCTGTCGCAATTTCCGGTATCGATACCTATCAAATCATTCCCTATCTCCACAGCGCCCAGCTCGCAGCGCCCCACGAAGGGTCCCAAAAGGTCTCAAGAACCTTCCATCTACTTGGAAGTAATCCCTCCTTCTACTCGCTGCGCCGTGATGCACGTGTGTTTCATTGGTATCATGCACGAGCCCCTGTCTTCCCACCAAATCCCGACACACCAACGCCATGCATAAAGAAACACTGAAGGAAAGAAAGAAAAGGAAAGTATACGCGCCACAATGCAATTCGAACGCCGCAGATGAAAGACCTCGTGTCACAGGATGAAGACGCCGATCAATAGTTCGCCGACCCACCCGGCGCAAGCATAAACTCCTCCTGCTCCTGCGCAGGCGTGAGTGGCGGCCTATGCACACGATGACCATCACCGAACTCCGCCAGGGCACCCAGCCTATCCGCACTCTCGGAAGGCCCGTAAGAAGGCGTATTGCTTCTCGGCCTCGTAGACGTGAGGGAGCCTGCGCGGGGGCGGACGACAGGAGCTGGGACATTGCCGATCGTATCGCGGGTGCTGAAGTCGCCGCCGACGCTGATCTGGTCGCTGCTGCTTAAAGGCCTGGGTTGGGAGCTTGGGAGGCTGCGGTTGCTGCGGGTGGAGAGACGGCGATGGCTTTTCTTCGTTGCGGCGGGGGCAGGTGGTTCGACGGCTTCATCGTCGACGACGGTGCGAGACATGTCGATGGGGATGAAGGCGCCCTCGACGCCGTGGTCGGCGAAGTCGCGCGTGCTCCAGCTGGGTCGGTGGGGTCGGGCGCCGTAGGGGAGACTGGTCTGGCTTTGCATGCTAGGCGCTCTGCTTCTTTGCCTGACTGGAGTCGCGTTGGCGCTTCTGTCGGGGGATTGCGGTTGCTGGTTCAGGCTGAAGTAGGAAGCTCGGTTGTCTTGAGCCTGCATCTCCGAGGCGAAGTCGGGGTCTTCGTCCTCAATCTTCGCCATGCGTTTCGCGCCGATCATTTCGAATCCGACTTTCGGCTCCTCTTCCACGACAGGTTGAGGCTTAGGCTTAGGCGGCCGAGGTACGTCATTAACAATGCGGTCAAGGTGGTCGAAGTACCGCTCTCTCATCCCGGTCCACTTCCTCGGTCGGAAATCTTCACGGTTGCGCGACACTGACATCCAGCTGCTGACAGCACCAACCACAATCGCGATCACCGTGATGATCATCAGAATGCCCTGGATGACAATGATCACGACGCCAATGACCGTAGTAGTGATGCGCTCAAGGTTGAACTCCGTGACAAAGGCGGCTGAAAGACCGACCGATGCGACCTTGCTGAAGCCTAGGCAATAGACCACAAGCAGATTGAGCCTCTGACCTTCAAAAGGCCGCGCCCAGACTACGAAGGCAAACGCAAGAACCTCGACAACGAGAAGACCGAAGACCTGGGCGTAGGGATTGCCAGATGCAGCGCCGAAAAAACAGGCGCGCACAAACTCGTAAGGAATCCAGGCTGCAAAGAACCACCAACGCGTCCGCCGGAAGCGAGAAGCGAGCCAGCCGAACTTGACTGTGTAGTCCTCGTCGTCGTGGATGGTGTGCCGAACCTCGCCACTCGAGGCAGTCACACTGCCATCAGACGTCGTGCGCTTCCAGGCCGGTACGTCGGTGTCGTCCTCTTCTGCATCCTTCTCGGCGACGGGAACAGCGCCTGCCGTCGCCTCTGTAGCAGCAGCAGCAGGTGCAGTCTTTTTGATTGCGAACCAGGGCACCTTGCCAAGCAGCTTCGTCCGCTCGACCTGTCTCTTCGATCCTACGGTCTCGCCTCGATCACCAGCCTTCTTGTACCATACTGCATATGCCGCCGCTCCAGGTATGCCGACCAGGAAGATGACGAACACAATGGCTGCCACAGCTTTCACACCGCCTGACGAGGCATACGTGAACTGGAACATGGTCAAGAACATGAGCATAAAGAATCCGATGAAACAGATTCGAAGAGCGAGCACGCCAGAGTACCCAAGCCAATGTTGGCGGAAATACTCGAGGCGATCCTGCTGGACCCATTTCAGCTTCGCCAGGCCCTCTAGAATCCACTTGAATGCCATCAGCGTGGCTACCAGCAACACAAGACAGATCAGAAACCAGAGGAAGCCGGTCATGAAGGCATTGCTGGCTGGTATACCCTCTGCTGCCAGGGTGCCTGAGAATCCGGAATAATTACCAGGTAGGGGCAGACCGGCGGCCACTGGTTGGCCATACCAATTGAAGCCAGTGCTCGAGTTGGAGATCGCACGCTTTGCCAATGTGTGTTCAAGGCTCCGCTGAGCAAAGTCGCGCTTCATGATTTTGCCTTCGGGTCTGCGGTAAATCTCACCAGCGATATCGCGTACGAGCGGGTGATTGCCAAGGTACTTCGCTCCGGAGGAGAAAGCACGCTTGTAAATCAGACTCAGATCATAGCCGCCACCGAGATTCTCTTGGGCCGTGCCGGCCTGGGCCGCTCCAACTGACGAGGTGTTACCAACGTTGTTGCCGATGAGGTTGTTGATGCTGCTCTGCATGCTCGAGCTGTAGATCATGCCGCTCGCCCAGGCAAAGTTGCTCCACCAGGCTGACAGGACCGAAGGCCAGTTCATAGAGAGCGCTCCAGTGAAGTAGATGTGCTGGAAGACGGCAAAGACAACTCCGACCGAAAGAGAATGCGCGTAATGCAGTCTCATGGTCGGCACGGCCTCTCCGTAAGCAGCGGTGGCGAACGACGCCAGCATGGCGACGAACGTGAAGATGCCCAAGACGGACCCCACGGCCGATGGATGGCTGAAGGTATTTCCATTCGTTATCACCGCCGAGTAGCAGCCAATTTCGCTTTGCGTTTCGTTGGCGAATATCCTCAAGATAGCCTCTCCTTCGAAGTCCGGAATCGTGAAGGCTATGGAAGGTACGCCCCCGACGTCTTCTTGACTCACGGGAATGATACCGGCCGCTTCGATAGGCACACTGGCATTTGTGGGACACAGACTGTTTGGCCATGTTAGCATATCGTTCTTCACTTTTACTTCTGCTGCCGCTTACCTAGCAATATTGGCCTGGCAGGGGTTGAAGGTGAGGTCGAGGTAGCTGTTGCCATATGCATACACCCCGATGTACATCATCAAGCTTTGGTCCTGCAAAGCGGTGTCTCCCACCAAGTGAAATTGCACCGTCATGTTGTCCTTGTAGTAGGCGGCATCGAAGCGACTGACGTTGATAGCACTCCCTCCCAAGCAGTCGCCAAAGTTCTGCGTGTACAGAGCCGGCTGACGATCGTCCTCGAGATAGAGTGTGCCGTCGGCGGTCTGGAAGGTAATCCATCGTGTTGAGTCGTTAGCCGCCAGTGTTTGCTGGCAGCAGCAGAGGAAGACCACCATGGCCAGTACGGCCGTCCATATCCGCGGTATCATCGTGGTAGGAACTGATGTGTGTAGGGTTGTGGCGATATCGAAGCCGTGTGGCTCCACTGCTTTCCCGTTCGTTGGCGCTTCTCACTCGGCCAAGCGAGCGGTGTCGCTGGGAAGAAGCCCAGTGCGTGGGGAGGGAGGCACAAGCAACAGCGTTAACACGGGCGTCGAAGGGCAGTTCACTGCCAGGAGTCTGTACGGTACGTGGCGTTGCTTCGAGGTAGGGAACGGTGCTCGCTCATTCGTAATGGGTTCAGACTGTTTCTTGTTTCAATCGCAGCCGAATAGTCGGAAGGTGTTTCTGCTGAGCCAGCCCGAGTGTTTGGACCTTCAGCATGTGTTACCCGCAACCCTCTTCATTCTTCTCCAAGCTCTTCCACAGTAATCGGGCGGAGTAATGTTTGGGGGGCGGTGGTGGTGGCGAGGCAGTGACAGCGAGTGTATGCAATCTTACGCCAGCGGCGAGAGCGGTGATGATGCTGATGGACGATTTGACTCTCCGCGAAAGCCGTACGCCCAAGCAAGGATGTGGCTTTGCGCCCGCACTCGCGCCTGCTTCCAGCTAGCGCCTAAAGCCTAACCGTCCTGGCGTCCGTCCGGTCGTTCTTGACCTCGTTGCACTGTGGTTGGCAGCGATGATGAAACATCCACCTTCCATTACCTTACGTACATCTACTTTACCTGCTTGTCAGCTCGTCTCACATCGAAGGCTCTTGCAACAACCTGAAGACAAACGAGGAGCTCAAGAACCTCATCGCATCCTCATCATCATCATCATTCACTACCTGGGTACTCAAGAACTACGTGTGCACTGGCATGTCGCCAAGGCCCCTCACCTGATGTCGATCCTCCAAGCCGTCGCACGCGGCACTAACAGCAACCTCGAAACTCTCGCGCGATACACTCACTTTCGATCTGAGATGTGGCTGCGCAATTGAGCTAATTATTACTAACTTACCTTCACGAAGCCGGACATGCTGCACAATGTCGTCGCCTTTACCACGATGTCCGAAGACTACACAAACCGTCTTGTAGCCTGACTCACAAGAGCTTGGAAGCTGTTGCTGCTGCTCAGCAAGATCTTGTGCTGCCGTTAGGTACTGCGTCTGGCCCATGCAAAGAGCTCCCGCAGCAAAGACAGCAGGAGCGCAAAGAAGCTCACGCATCCGCGATCTTCCGGCCGCTCACGCATCAGCAGCACCGAGGATGTTTTTCTTCACGGCGCCTGTGCACTGCAATCACCATTCAGCCTGGCACCGTCACTGATCGCTGATCCGCAACAGTCCGCGAATGAAGGAGGAGACTGTTGAAATTGCTAGATCATCAACGCGAAGGCTTCGCGAGATGAAGCAGTTCCTGAACGAGAGCAGAGCCGCATCGCCCTCGGCCGCGCCACCGTTGACATGCTATACCAAAATAATGTAGACGGCTGGCGGCGCGGCGGCCAAGCTCACGCAGGAGGAAGTACGAGTAAATAACTTCGGTTACGACCGCTCCGACGACCTGCTGGGCGGACTCTCACTCTCTCCTTCTCTCACTCTCACTCTCAAGACTCTCTCTCTCTCTCTCTCTCTCTCTCTCTCTCTCTCTCTCTCTCTCTCTCCGCGGAGGGGATCCGCCTAGCTCGCTGTGCAGATGTTCCTGCATGCAAAGTGCGTGCATAACAGGCTATGCAAGATGCCAGCTTCCAGGCTTTCTTGCTGCCGCAGGTAGGCTTATCACAGTGTGTTATTCTGTACATTTCATGTACTCCGCATTCCACGAAAGTGTATCTTCCCCTGTCCGCGGGGGCGGGCTTCGTATGAAACATCCACATCGTGTCGACGGTATTGTGTCGTTTTCTCTCTCACGTGCTATAGTTAGGTACAGTACCTTCACATGGATCTTGATGCCCGAACTCGTTGATGTGCCGGCACGCCGTTTGGTGGCGTAACGGGGTAGCTGAATAATATCTGCAATTGCGTTTGCGGTTGACAGGCGCAGTCCGTCCTACATCATGTCTTACAGTCACCTACGCAGTACCCACCAATTACAGACGCGCTTGCGCTTCTTTCCCCTGGCCTCTCGAGCAGCTGGTACAAAGGCCGTCCAAGCTAAGGTACGAGATGTGACAGACCTGAAACACTCTTCAAAACGCTGTCTAACCCTCAGTACGGGTCTAAGGTCTCCATCCGACGTTGATACCTTAGGCGAAATTAGACCAGCCTTTCTTCCACCCGCTTCGTAGTCGCGAGGTTGTGTGTACAAGGGGGGCAAGTCGATCTCTGATCGGGTGTTGAAGGTGACTAAAGGTACGTGGGCTCACGCTGTCATCTTGAGACTACGAGAAGCGAGCAATTCCCAGGGTTCACCATGATGAAGACGGGATACCTGCATGTATTCGTGCGGCGAGCAAATAACGTAGTGTACCAAGGTCCGATCAGACAGCCGCCCGCCTCAGTCTACCATGTCTAGCTGTACACCAGAGTCCTTCACCACCCTCGCGCCTCTAACGCTCAAAACGCCTCCCCAAAAACCGTACCCACCCACCACCACACCATCGAGCTCTACGCATCACTCATCATTGAGATTATGCAAGGCGATATCCTGACTGCGCTCTCTCCTCATCTGGCCCTTCTCCTCCGCCGGGTCCGTGGGACCCCCATTCACCCCCCTCCCCAGCTTCTCAACCTTCTGCCTCTTACCCCCAGGCATCCCCATCTCGCCATCCGAGCCACTATCCTTAGCCACCACATCCCCTTCCCCATCAACCTGCACCCCATTCGCCGCCATCTTGACCTGCTTCTCATCCGCTACGCCCTGCATAACCGCCTCCCGCGCCTTCTCCATAACCTTCAACTTCCGCGTCTCCCCCCGCACCTGCTCCAAATGCTCGAAATACTGCTCCGGCACAGGCGTGACATACTTACCGCAGAAAACGCCGACTTCGAATTTCTGCGCCGCTGGGTCTCGGGGGCTGTCTTGCGCGCACGCGGACGTGAGGTCCTGTAGGCTCTGGTAGATCACCCCGTCCGCGCCGATGTGCTGAGCGATATCCTCTTCATTGCGGTGATGCGCGATGAGTTCCGAAGGGGACGCGAGGTCGATACCGTAGATATGCGCGTTAGTGATGGGCGGCGCACAGCTACTAAAATACACCTTCTTCGCGCCGGCTTCCTTGGCCATGTTGACAATTTCGCGGGAGGTGGTGCCGCGGACAATGCTGTCGTCCACGAGCAGGACGTTCTTGTCCTTGAACTCGACGGGGATGGCGTTGAGCTTGGCACGGACGCCGCGTTGCCGGGCGCGTTGGGAGGGCATGATGAAGGTGCGGAAGATGTAGCGGTTTTTCATGAAGCCTTGGCAGTATGGCTTTTTGAGGTGTTTGCTGACTGCGTAGGCGGATACTAGTGAGGTCTCTGGAATCGGAATGACTGCGTCGATCTGTTTGAGCTCTTCAGCACCGAGTTGGTTCTGAATCGTCTCGGCTAGCCGGTAGCCCATGAGTTGACGGGATCGGTAGACAGAGATGCCGTCGATGATGCTCTCCGGTCTCGCGAAGTAGACGTATTCGAAGATGTCAGGAGCATAAGCTCTCTGAGGCGCAACCTGTTCGAAGACCGGAGCTTTGCCCTTCTCAATGATGACGGCTTGACCTGGCAGGATATCTTTGATGTTCCCGTAGCCGCACTGGCTCAAAGCGACAGACTCCGACGCCATCATGTAGTCCTTGCCTTTGCCGTCTGCAGACTGGCGCTCGCCGATCGTCATGGGGCGGATACCATAGCTGTCTCTGAAGCCAATCAGACCGAATCCGGCGATCAAAGCTGTGCATGCCCAGCCACCCTGGCACCTGTTGTACATGCGCTCGAGGGCAGAGAAGCAGTCGGAAGCGTTCACTCTCGCCTTACCGGTCTCATTCAGCTCATCAGCAAAGACATTCATCATCAGCTCACTGTCCGACTCGGTGTTGATGTGTCTATGCGCTTCCTGGTCCAAATACCGCTTGAGCTCCGGCGCATTGATGAGATTCCCATTGTGCGTAAAAGCAATGCCGTACGGTGAATTGACGTAGAAAGGCTGCGCTTCCGCGTTCGCAGAAGAACCAGCCGTAGGGTATCGGAGGTGGCCAAGTCCCATGTAGCCGGGCAGATCCGCCACACGCTGTCCGTCGTGGAAGACCTTTGAGGCGAGGCCGTTGCCTTTGCACTGAAAGATCTTGCCCCCGCGACTGCAGGTCGTGATACCGCAGGCATCTTGGCCACGGTGTTGGAGGTAGTAAAGAGCCTGATGCAATTCAGGCGCCGCATCCTCCTCCGTGCTGGAGAGGATCGAAGCGATGATCCCGCACATGTTGGTTGAGTGTCGAAAGCGGCGCAAGGGAGGATCTGACAGCAATTGTTAGCCCGTCTGCATTGATACGTCTGTCTGCTGCTGCGCGAGGCTCAATCGTGAGGGTCAATCTTCTCAGCGAGTTCAAGTGATGCCATGAGAGGGCAAAGTCTAACATCTATTTAAAAGGACTCGATTTCATCATTGTAACGACCGACCACTGATTTGTACGGGACTGAAAGCCGAAACACTCACCAAGGTCGTTGTTCTCGCTTAAGCAAGCCGTTTAGGTCCAGGATCCTGCGTTCCGGTCTTTCAAGCTACACGGACAGCAAGAGATGTCTTGCCCGCGACATGGCAGTGACGCCTGCTACTCCGGCGTCAGGTGAAGCACGTAAATGGAAACTGAAGTGCCTTATCGTCCGCCTACGCCCATAATCCGTGTAAAATTTGTAGAAGAAGTTGAAGGCCCGCACCCGCTTGGCCCGCTGAGGCCGTCGGCTCATCGGCAGAAGGTACGGATGGTCCGTGCGTCATCGACCTCACTCCATTCAGCTTCATTCAGCAATAATGCTCCTTCCAGCCCACTTCATCCAAAGACTGGACATTCTCATCCGCTGCCTGTCGTAGCCAGCGCGCAGCTCACTGTCTCTCGGAACCCCTTGGGCTACTAGAAGGTTTCCAGAGGAGCAACACAGTGTCGGCATCTTCTGCTCGGCATCTTCTGCTCGTCACTACTGCGGTTATCCGACGCCTTCTGCTTGCAGCTGAGACGTCTGTGAAGAGACTCGTTGCACTGGTGGCTAAAAGCTGCAATATCAGATTTACGCCGTTAGATCGATCCTGAATGGCGATATGAAGCGCCGGACTGAATGCGGGATCTCCTTGTCAAGTGGAGAAGCAGTCTACCCGCAACCAGGGAAGACGTGCAGAGCCCACCGATGTCAGGCACCTTCGGCCCTTGGACGATTGAAGTTCCCCTGTTTGCGTACTATGGAGTCTCTACGCTGCACCAGAGCGTTCTTGTTGAATTGTTGCTGGCTATGCAAACGACACGTACAAGATACCAGCGACTGGACAAGGATGCAGTATGCACCCCACCGGCTACCTGCAGCTGACTTCACTCAGTGGCTGGCACAATAGCTACAGTACATCCCATTTCGTGATTCAAGCTGCTGCTGGCTGAAGCCCTAGGACAATGACCTCCTGTGCATCGCCCGTCTACTCCAAACATAGTGGAACCATGATGGTTGCTGCGTTCCTTTCCTTTTGTCGCGCGGCCTCGCCTCTTGCAGTGCCTCGCTTCAACGTGTGAACACAAGATGGCTGGTGCACGTGCCCCTTTGTGGCACCTTCCGTTTGGGAGCTTTGCACCTGCACCCTTCTTTCACAAACGAAAGTGAAGCAAGCTTCCAAGAACACTGATCCTTATTGACAAGACTCCGACACTTGGCGACAGCGAGGTGGCCCTGAGACTCTTCTCTCCCTCAATCACGCTTCCCTCAGTCACGCTCATTGCAGGCTTCGTGCTCAACACTCCTTGCTCCAAAGGTCCGGCGATCGGCGGCCATCTTTATTGCCCCCTTCACTCATGTCGACTTTCCGCATGGGCGCTAGCCTCCGCAGTCCGCTGAACGTTGAAGATGAAGAAAATCAACGCATCCCAGAGATACCAATCTTTGACGAGGACAGCTCAGACGATGGCTCAGACGATGGGTCAGAAGATGACATTGAGATCATTGGGTCTGGCATTGCTTTGTCGCCCGACCAAGATCTCAGCGCTCCATACGCTAGACTTACAATCTCCGAAGCCGAACCCGTGCCGAACAATCACGTAAAGATCGATTCGTTTCAGCTAGAGAGCGGCACAACGCTCAAGTCTGGGAAGACAGTGGAGGACATGGACGGCGACTTCCTCCGTATTACGTCGCTTTTCCGCCACCGGAGCGCTAGGTCTATCATTCTACGTGGAATTCAGATCCGCCGGTGCCGCAGGATGAACAATCGCCTGCCGAAGAAAGTCAACGAAGTCTGCGCTGTACTCAACGATGTTGAGATCGGCGTTGCGAATCCTAAGATGTTGGACTACCAAGTCGATGTGCCTCTTGACAATATTATCTGTGTTCGCCGCTGTATATTCACTAACAAAGTGTTTGCGGCCTGCAAGTTCTCAGACTCGAGTTGGCGAGATAACGCGATACAGTGGACGACCTGGAGTGAGATCGAAGAGAGTGCGGTCCTTGTTTGCCGTTGGAAATACATCGAATACAGTCACCCTAAGACACAAAGACCGACGGAGGGCGCAATGTTACGGCTTAGGCAAGAGGAGTCCGATCCCGGAAAAGGCGTTCCAGATGCGGCGCTAAAACATTGGTGGCGACATCTTGAGGCAGCTGGAGAACCGCCGTCGCCTGCGCCTGCCCCTCCGACCGCAGAAACGCAATTGGCGAAGTTCGTACCAGCAGGTTCGCCTTTTACCTATGGTGACATATGCACGGGCTGTGGCGGCGCTTTACTAGGCGCGAAAATGGCCGGACTCAAACCGACCTTCGCCTTAGACTCGTGGGCGGAGGCCTGCAAGACGCTGAAGCTGAATTACGGTCGCTCTCTAGAAGTCATCCACAGAGACATCAACTACTTCTGTACAAAGACACCAGCCGGAGACTACGCTGCTGGAGACTACGCTGCCGGAGACTACGCTGCCGGAGACTACGCTGCCGGAGACTACGATCGCTATTACGTCGATGTAGAACATATATCTCATCCTTGTCAGTACTGGGCCCACTGCAAGACTACAGACGGGAAGGACGACGACGCCAATTCTGCCGCTGGCTTCAGTATTATACCACTCCTACGCAAGAGCAGGCCGCGTATTGTGACGCTCGAGCAGACCTCGGGCCTGTACTGCAAGCATCCAGAGGCCTTTAACGCTCTCGTCCACCAAGCTACGGCGGTAAATTACAGCATCCGGTGGAAACTTGCGTATTGTGGCGATCACGGTCATGTGCAGAATCGCAAGCGACTGTTCTGCTTCGCCTCCTGGTAAGCACTTCTGTGAAGTCTCCCTTACTCATGTGACCTTTGCTGACCTTATGTAGCCCGGGCGAGCAGTGTCCAACGTTCCCTCCAGCCCGAACCAGCACGAGACCTACGATCAACTCAATTCTAGCCAAGCTTCCCTCGTCGCGCGACACACCACCGCATATGAAACAGCATTCCAGGAAGGAAGGTCCCCGCTACGACGGCAATCTGCCGTTAAAGCAGCTTATCACGACCAACGGCGGAGAGGGCGACTTGCATCCTAGGGGCCATCGCGGCTTTACGTGTCAGGAGTTTGCTCTGCTGATGGGCTTTCCGACAACGTTCAAGTTCCCGGATACGACCATGGGTAACATTAAGAGAATGTGTGGCAACGCTGTCCCCGTGGAGACTGCTAAGGATATGTTCAGAAGCGTCATTCCGAGCTTGAGGGATAGCGATAGGGAGATGCGTGCCTGGCTTGGGGTAGCGGAGGAGGCGGCAGAGATAGAGGAGGTGGAGGAGGACACCTTCTTAACCGCCTCAGGAAGCAAGAGAAAGCAGAGGGAGGATGATATTGTCGCTCTTTCGGAGAGCAGCGCCAGCGAAGCCAAGAAAAGAGCTAGCCATGTGCGCTCTTTGCTGAACGCTGCAAGAAAGGAGGTGGTCGTTATCCCCGACAATCCGGAGGTTGTTACGATTGACGATTGATTGCCACTCGGAAGGCTGGAAGTCTGGCAGTTGGTAGGCCGTGATTGTCATGTCGACGGCATTTGGCAATCAAGCGGCGGTAGGGCTGCCGACTTGCGATTTGCAGCAAGGCACAGCAGAGGAGCATAGAGCGTGCTTAACTAGGCACATCGCGGCGGTTATCGAGATTTCGTAGCATACGAATTGTTGCGCGAGCGGCGCAGCAGAGAACGCACGTAGAACTTGCACACCCCTCTTTCCAACATGCTTCCAAATGCAATACAACTTCAACACGAGAGACGATCCATCTGCTATTCGATCAACGGCGAAGCATGGAAGCTTGTCTTGCACGCCATCTGAGCTTTCTCGGTGTCCGATAGCGAGTTACCTTAGTTAGCACAGTTCCTGGTTCCGCCTTGGTCTTACTCTGTCACTATCTCTTGCGAAGCTGCTTGACTCGCTGGGAGATGAGCACAGAGTGCAAAAGGTTCACAGGCGTGTTTACAAGGTTATATCGACGCGCGCGTTGTATCAGGAGACCGCTAGGAGCCTCATCGTTCACGCCAGCCAGCTCGGCGTATATACGGACACGACCCGGTTCTTCGCCCTTTACTCTCTCGTTCACCTCTCCTCAACTTCCACTTTGCCTAGCTCGCCCGCCAGCCAACCTTAGCTCATCCTTCCCTACTTCGGATTCGTCACCGCGTTGACGACAGACTTCGGGTCCTTGACCACCTTCTCCAAAGCACCTTCCTCCTCCTTGCCCGCCTTCTTCATCTCGTCCTCAACCGAGTCGCCCTTCAAGCTCGCCTGGTACCTCAGCACCCTCGTGGATTGCGCGGCGCCGACGCAGAAAAGCAAAAAGTTAACGGAGGCGAGGAAGAGGTTTCGCGGTTTAATCACAAAGCCTGTGGATGCGCGTCAGAAGTCTTGTCCTCTGCGTGGGGTGCTTGTTGATTTGAGGGATGGGGAGGTTGGGCGGGAACTTACACCATCGTGTCCAGATCAGGCCGGTGGCCATAAGGGCCGTGTTCTGCGAGAGCGAGAGCTGGTCGGCGGGACGTGCGAAGTCGGACGCGCCTGCTAGCACAAGTCCCCACTGTTGTTATCCATAGTGTTAGCATAGCTGTTCGATGCCAGTGCCTCAAGTATCTGCTGTATCTGCTCCTTCATTTCTCTTCTCGTCTCACTTCTCGCGATTCGTGTCCTCTCGTTCCCTTCCTCCTGATCTGTTCTCCAAGTCCCGCTGGCACCAAGAAACGCAACGCATTCATACCTTCATGATCGGCGCCCAGAAGTGCACCGTCTTCGGGCCCACTGAACTGTTCCAGAACTTGCCGAAACCGCTGGTCGATTCACCTTTTGCGGCCGGTGGTGCCTCGATGTTGGCTGGGTTCTCTGCAGCGGACTGGTATGTCCGCCTCTGCGCGAAACGAGTGGCATTGTTTCTGAGAGTTGGCGCGCGGAAGGCTGGCTGAAGGACGGCGCGGAAGCCAAGACGGGTTGCGAATGTGGTGGCCATTGGAGCGATCCACAGTGTTGTGTATATGTGACGGTATGGCTGAGAGGAGAGATTGGTGCCGGCAGTGGTGTTGTCGGTGGGCGATTGGGAATGATAGTGGAATGGGGGGAGCTGGTTCGGAGGTAAGATAGAGTTTCCGCATTGAGAGCGGAGTCGATGCCAAGAGACTGGCCTTCCGCCCGGCCTTGCGACTGCAGCTTGTACTATGTACTTTGTAGAGCTGGCCGAGAAAGCTCAACTGTCCGGTGACTGGAAACGCCTTGAAGCTTGAAGAAGCGAGAGAACACGTTGAAATCACGGAATCACCATGTCGGCTGGCAAATACGTCTTCACGCAAGCGCTGAAAGAGCTGCGCTTCCATCACTGCCAAACGAGCGAGCATAGCAATGCGATCCGGTAGTGCACCCTGCCCACCTACGCCCATGTCCTGCAGTCTACTCTTATGGATCGGCGACATGTACCGTGTAATCCCAACAGCATCTGCTAACGGTGCCATATGGCTTAGTTCCTTCCTCACGCGCGCCTACCCAACAATGAAACATCACAACCCGCATACGCCGATAATGATTCGAGAAGCGCTAGATGTGCAGCCGCGAGTGTTTGCGCGGTACGAGTTTGGGAGAGAGAAAATGGCGGATCTGAGAGGTAAGTATTGGGATGCATTGCACGCATGGGGACACGGGCGAGAGCGGTTTGGAGGGCGCCAGGTTTTGGATTATGAGGCCCAGCGTGCTGACTGGAGCTGTAGGGATGGATGACAAGGCAATCGAGGACAAGGTCACGGGGCTGGTGAAAGATGCTGCCCAATAGTCACTCAGGCATGCAAACAGATGAGCAGCGTTGGCGTCGTTATATCACGAGAAGGTGGGAGGGTCCACCTTGTACATATCTGTACACTACCACATCAAGCTGAAAGGGCATCATGATACCCACCCTCCAAGCAGCCCTTGACGCTCTCGGCAAGATCATCAACCGAGACTAAGACCTCTCAGCGACTAACAGCAGCCTGAGCACTAACCTCACCGAACCTGAACTGCGCCCACGCCATACTCCCTTCCGGCAACGTCCACACCCGCTTTCCAACGTCCCCGCCCGCCGCACCAGCCGCCACATGTACCGGCAGCAAATGGTCGAACGACGGATGCGCCTTTCTCGCATCCGGCCGCTGCACCAGCTCCTCCATAGCCCTCTGCCTCTGCTCCGGCTTCGCCTCCACAGCATCCTTCAGCGCCGCATCAAACGAAACCGTATACGGCATTGGCATGGGACTTTGCATCGCCTTCCACATGTCCCGGAGATTATGCACAGCCATGCCAGATCCTATCACAACGACACCTTCCTCGCGGAGCGATGCAATAGCTTCCCCAAGCTTATAGTGTTGATCTGGATCTTCGCTCCCGAACAAACTTACCTGCACGACTGGCACGCCAAGGGGGTTTGTGGACGGATTGAAAAGACAGGTGAATCCAGCCCAGACGCCGTGGTCGAGACCCCGCTGTACGCCTGTGGCTTTGATTCCGCGCTGAGCGAAGAGGTCTAGGAGCCGCTGAGCGAGCTCGGGGGACCCGATGTTGGGAAATTGCAGGCTGTAGTAGTGCTTGGGGAAGCCGTAGAAGTCGTAGATCAGAGGGAGGGACTCCGCTGTGTTGACTTGGACTGTGTCTTGGCTGCCTTGCCAGTGGGCTGAGAAGACCTGTGGATTCTCAGAGAATTGTGTTAGTTGTGTGCGCGCTTTGCCTTCTTCTGGCTTTGGACTAGGGCTGAGTGGCAGTGGGTGGTAGGAGGTACGTACGACGACGGCCTTGGGCTTGACTTTCTGCGTGATCTCTAGTCCGATCTCCTGGAGTTTGGCATATGCTGGATGATCGGTCTCCTCCATGACATTTGGTCCGCCGTGGGAAAGGAAGTATGCTGGTGTGCGTGTCATTGTGGCGTTGGCTGGGATATCTGTGTTGGGGCACAAGAAGCGCGTGGAGTTTGACGATGGATGCAGTGTCGTGATGTACCAAGATGACCGCCCGAGTCTATTGTATGTGTGGCGTAATGCTCTGTTGACCGTAGAAGCCACGGGACTTCCGTCGTTAACGTGGTCCGTTACTTTAAAGCCTGTGAATGTGGGAATGAGCGCGAGTGCTAATCCAATGACAAGTAAAGATAGCCAGACAATCCTTCGAGGCATGAACGGATGTTCGCAATATTGATTTATACGTATCCAAGACGTCGCGGCTCGCTTTCTATATGTGAGACGATCAAGTTGCTTTCAAATGCTTTGTAAGGAGCCCTGTTCTTCCGGAAGATTGCTGAGCATACAGCGGAACTGGTCCGCGTCTTCATCGTCCCCTGAGTCGAGGGAGGCGCCACTGTTGACTCCCGTCTCGTCATTTGCTAACCGCACAGTGCTGAGTTATAAAAACTAGGAACACAACAGCAAACCCAGCAGTTCACTCCACGTCCACGAAATTCCAGTGACCATGGCAAGCTCAGCGGCCGCCATCGTTGTGCCCGCTATCAAGCGGCACACGAGCACGGTCATTGTAGCTCACGGACTAGGCGACAGGTAGAGGAGCAATTCTCTCAAGCGAGGACTGCAGCAGAGACTGACATGTAGCAGTGGTGCTGGCTGGTCCTTCCTGGCGGAGAATTGGCGCATGAGAAACAAGTTTGAGGAGACCAAATTCGTCTTCCCCAATGCCCCCAACATTCCGATAACTGTGAACATGGGCATGCGTATGCCGGGATGGTACGTCCACGCCACATTTCACCCAAACGTTCATATCCGCAGCGACAAAGTTGGAGCCCGAACGAATCTGTTACTAACGCCTCACAAGGTACGACATTTCCGACTTCGGCGACCTCGCCAACCGCTCAGACGACGAAGCAGGCGTCCTCCGCAGCCAAAAGGTCTTCCACACCCTCATTCAAGCAGAGATCCAAGCCGGCATCCCTACAGACCGCATCGTGCTCGGCGGCTTCAGCCAAGGCGGAGCCATGAGCCTCATGGCCGGCATCACCAACCCTACGAAACTCGGCGGCATCTTCGGGCTGTCGTGCTACCTGTTACTCCAGGACAAAGTGCAGTCGATGGTGCCGGCTAATAGCCCGAACAAGGCAACGCCAATCTTCATGGGTCACGGGGATGCGGATCCCGTTGTGAGGTACGATTGGGGGCAGCTGACGGCGCGGAAGCTGAGGGAATGGGGATGGAATGTGGATTTCAAGACGTACAGGGGGTTGCCGCATTCGGCTGCGCCCGAGGAGATTGATGATCTGGAGAGGTA
This sequence comes from Salinomyces thailandicus, assembly GCA_005059885.1. Taxonomy (NCBI): domain Eukaryota; kingdom Fungi; phylum Ascomycota; class Dothideomycetes; order Mycosphaerellales; family Teratosphaeriaceae; genus Salinomyces; species Salinomyces thailandicus. Next base: position 45,144 of record NAJL01000084.1, on the reverse strand, counting down.
TCTCAATGAGCGAATTCCACCCGTGGGCGAGAAATTGTGACTCGGAGAGTAGGTGGCAGGAAGCTCTGGGTTGGGGATGGGAGCGGGGCTTGGTTCAGGGAGGGAGCCGTACGATGCGGGTGAGATACGATTGGTCTTGGGTCTGGCTGGAGCTATAGTAATATGGCTTGTGACGTTGGCATTGTGGCGACGATGGCGTCGGTGAGAAGCGACCTTCATATCAAGGCCACTTTAATTGTGGACTGAGAGAAGCAGGCTCACGACCAGGGTGGGGCATGCTTTAAGACATGCATTGAAAGCTGTTGCGGCACGTGTACGTAGCCGCAGGACACATCTGTCGAACGGTGGTAGAAGGCATCATCAGACCCGGATGACGTGGACGTGGAATGGTAGCAGCAGAGCGAGTTGGCTGTTGATCAGACTCGAAGGTTCGTTGGCCGTCTACAAGCCATGCTCAGTAACTCCATAAGCGAGACGCAGCAAAGCGTCTGGCAATCGATCACGCCTCCTGCGCACTCAATGCCACCTTCTCCCCGACCACAAGCCAGCCCCACATCAAATAGCTAGCTTAGCGGGTGGTCGGCTTGGGCTTCGGCGCCGCACCCTTGGCAGCCTGCTTGCCAACCACACGGCCGGTCGACTGACCTGCAGCGCTCTTCGACGCGCTCTTGGCCTTCTCCGCCTTCTTGATGCTCTGAGCGGCCGTGCGCTTCTCCTTCGCCTCCTTGGTTGCGGCTGTGCGGGCGGCGGCGCGGGCCTCTGGGCGCTGAGAGCGGCGCTCCTTGATCACGTCCAGAGAGGCACCAACGACTGCACGCTGAGACTTGACTTGGCGGCGGCGGCGGGACTTGGCTTGCTCCTGTCGTGGGTGTTAGAACAGAGTCTGAGCGCAGATGGCCGAGATTTCATCAAAGCCGCTGGACGCCAGGTACAGCGCTCGAGGAATCGAAGTGAGGTGTGCATACCTCAGTGATACCCTTTCTCCTTTGCCTGCGGCATAGCACTGTCCACGCGATGCGGCGAGGGTTCTTGCGCTGAAGGAAGAGAGACTCAGACTTGCCGTTCTGGAAACGGAAGATCTTGCTGTCAGACCGGACGAAGAGCTTGCCCTGGAAGCATGGTGTTAGCACGCCCTATCCACAGTGTCTGAAGCCATTCATATATAGTGTCCATTCATTCCAACTCTTGCGGGATATGGCGCTGGCGGCACGCTCTTCTCATTCTTTCGAAGGATGTATGGTCGCATGTCGTTTTCAGGACGAGATTTCCCAATCTAATATACTCAGTCATGTCTTTGATCCGAGAAATAGTATGTCGTTCATCATCGCATCGACCCATATCATCGCCGCCAGCGCCACCGTTCCCTCACTCGCTCTTCGCACACGCTGCAGATGCCGTACCTTGCCAGGGTAGATCTTCTGACCGGAGAAGGTATCGTCGTAGGTCCTCATGTTAGCGACTGTGGTGCTTGTCGGTTACAGTCGTCGGTCGTGTGTTGCCTGACTTCGGCGCTGAAGTCGTGATTCAATGGGCGAGGTCGAAATTTGGTGGCTCCGCGAATCTGCCAAGACAGGAAAGTCGGGGCTCGCGGGCGCTTTGACCATTTCGCACGAATTCGAAATCATCTCCAACTTCAAGCGCTGTTAGATTCTGGTCAGCGACTAAAGACAACCCCGGATCACAACACTTCGGTACGAGCGCATAGCTACACAGCTAAGGCAAAGATTGTTGAAGACTGACAGTGGAGTTCAGGCCCATACACAACCGGCAAGATGGGCGACGCTCAAGTTACTGCGAGCACCTGGCGCTTGGTGGAGAGAGGCCGTGTTGCTCTATTCAAGAAAGGCCCATACGCCGGCAAGCTGGCAGCTGTCGCTCAGATCATCGACCACAGACGTGTATGTGTCACCAAGTCCGAGAGAACACTGGCCGAAGACCACATGAATACATATACTAACCACCGCCGTAGGTGCTGGTAGAAGGCTTCTCGGACGACGCCTCCAAGAGGGTTCCCCGCCACGCCGCGCCGCTTTCCGCCGTGTCACTCACCGGCATCGTGATCCCCAACGTTCCGCTTGGCGCCGGCCACACCGCGCTCAAGAAGCTCTGGGACAATGAGAAGGTGGAGGAGAAGTTCAGCAACAGCAAGACGGCGAAGATGAGTGCCAAGCTGGTACGCCGGAGGCAGTTGACCGACTTTGAGAGATTCAAGGTTATGGTGCTGAGGAAGCAGGCGCGGTTCGAGACCCGGAAGAGCCTGGCCAGTGCCAAGGGGAAGAAGGCGTAAGAAGGCTCACCTCTGATGTCAAGAGATGAGAGGGTGTGCATGACGCGCTCTGTGTGCGGCAGGTTTCAGCATACCTGCCGCTTCACGAGCATGATTCTAGCGAACGGAATGGCGAAATGGCAAATGGGACCGCTTTCAGCCTTCGACAGCATCTTCAAACTATGGCCTAAATCGGCTTGTGAAATGCACTTGCGCGAGCACTCTGTCTTTGCGCCTCAGTCTCGCTTTCCAGCATAGTTATATCCTCATCTTGTAAACTGTTGGTCTAATGCTCGTTTATTACACCCGTGACGTTGCTGTTTCTTCCATGAGGTGAAGCTCGGACCAGCTTCCCGAATTCTGTGGCCCAATTTCGCCAAGAGCCTGAACTCAGCTTCGCATTGAACAGTCTCCTGCTACTGTAGAAACCGCTGCTGCTGCTTGTAGACGTGCTCAATCCCTCATCATCGCCTGTAAGTATCCTCCTCCAACTTCAAGCGCAGATAATTAGCGGGGGTGTCGGTCTCTGCGCCGGCGGCTTGCAGCCTTGTGAAGCCTTCACCAGCTAACGATTACAAGCCTGTCCGTACAGTCCTCCGCACTCCAAAGATGGCCAACCCCCGTGTCGAAGAGCTCCCAGATGAGCCAGAGAAGAACGTAGCTCCCGAGGTCGAGGAAGATGAGTCTTCTGACTCCGACAACGAAGGCGGCGAGGCCAACATCCCTGCTGGGGCACAAGTTGCGGTCCACTCTCGAAACGAGAAGAAAGCGCGCAAGGCCATCTCAAAGCTCGGCCTGAAGCAGGTTGAGGGTATCACCCGTGTGACGCTGCGCCGGCCGAAGAACATCCTTTTCGTTATCAGCCAGCCGGAAGTTTACAAGAGCCCGAACAGCAACACGTGGATGTGAGTGGCTCCCCACGCACAGAGGGGCGGCGGAAATCTGTACTTGTACTAATGACGGACTACAGCATCTTCGGTGAAGCCAAGATCGAGGACCTCAACTCCCAGGCTCAGGCCTCTGCTGCACAGCAGCTGGCTGCGCAGCAGCAGGCTCAAGGCGAGGGCACGCAGGCTGCCGCCAACGGCGCCGACAAGGGTAAGGCTGTCGAGGACAAGAAGCCCGCCGAGGAGGAGGAGGATGACGGCGAGGAGGTCGATGACACGGGGCTTGAGGCCAAGGACATCGAGCTTGTCATGGCGCAGGCGAGTGTCACAAGGAAGAAGGCGGTCAAGGCGCTGAAGGAGAATGATAACGACATCGTCAACTCCATCATGGCTTTGAGCATATAGTGCTCTTCGATGCCAGCGCTCAACGGCGACCGGACACCTTGCCCCGGGGATTATGTGGGAGCAGAAAGGGTATCTGGCAACGCTATGGAGTTGCCAAAGAGATTCAGGGGAATGCCAGTGCTCTGCGTCCATAGTCTGCATGAGGCGGCTTCCATTGTACAACTTGTAGCTATCACAAGACTGCTCATCTCCTTCTTTTCCCCTGTCCTTTACTGCGTATGCGCTGCATGCAGGCTTGCTCCGATAATCCGTAAGACGGCCCTCCGTCAGATATATCTGCATAAGCTATGTAAGCTCAAGGCACCATCATGTCATTCATCACGTTCGTGATATCCGCCCACGACACCAGTGCACATCCAAGTCACGTGTATCCCCGGAAATTCCCGGTGGTGCCGAGCCGAAGCTTCAAGCTTCACCAACACCATCTCCTTTGCGACAGCAAGATCCGCCCACCTTCTCCACTCAGCACCCTTCCATCAGACATTCACAATGGCGGCCGCAGTACGTATAGACCTTCCCAATCCCTCACAATGCCACAACGGCGGCACTTCTACCGCCTTGAGGAGCGGAATCGCTCACTCCGCCAGCGAGCTTTTCATCTCCGCACACCATGCTAACATTCCGCCCCCAGCGCACCGCTGTCCAGAAGATCGACTGGGCCACGCTGCCCCAGAAACTTGGCCTGCGCGGCAGCACCGCTCAATCCCTCCAGACCTTCAAGAAGCGCCACGACGACGCGCGCCGCCGGGTGCAGCTCCTCTCCGAGCAGCCCCAGACCGTCGACTTCGCCCAGTACCGCTCCATCCTCAAGAATCAGGCCATCGTCGACGACATCGAAAAGCAGGTCGGCAGTTTCCAGGTCAAGAAGTACGATGTCGGGCGTCAGATTAAGTCGATTGAGGCTTTTGAGGCCCAGGCTGTGAAGAGCGCCGAGGAGACTAAGGGCAAGGTCGATGCGGAGCTGAAGGACTTGGAGGCCACGTTGAAGAACATTGAGAGTGCAAGGCCGTTTGAGGATCTCACTGTGGTATGTATTGGGTTAAGTGCTGCTGCTGCTGAAGTGGTAGTTGGGTCACGTGGTCTGGGCGGTGCTAATGCTTCGAATAGGACGAGGTCGTTGCTGCTCGCCCGGAGATCGACGAGCGCGTCAGCCAGCTTGTGTCCAAGGGTCGCTGGGCCGTGCCGGGCTACAACGAGAAGTTTGGCAACCTGTCGATGCTGTAGATGGTGTGCGGTTCGAGATGTGACTTTACGTATCTTTGTACAAACGCGCAGTGTTTCCAGCCCTCTTACCGTCGGATCAACGTCTATCTGCCGTAGCAATACTTGTTACGAGATAATTTTTGGCGCAGCCGTATTTCCGAGACTCCCCAGTTATACTCTCGACTTCTTCCCACCATTGTACTGATCGCCGCTAGCACTATCGCGACGGAAGCCTCAAGCCCTTCATGCATCTTACGGGCGTCGTGCTGACGCTCTTCGACAGCTTCATGATCTGACAGCCCAATCTGAAGGCTGATGCGGCCGAGGAAGATTGAGGCTCCTACAACAGCCCACAATAGGGGCCCCGTCATTCAGCCAACGCTTGCAGCAAACCTCAACATAAGTACTACGTGCTGCAAGCCACCATCCAAAGACTGTCCTGTATCAGACCGCCCGACGACGTCAACCGCACGCTTCCAGTCGCTTCGCAGGCACACGCGCTTCCTTCCACCCTCTGGACTCCTCTCCTTTCAGCACATGCAGACAATGCCCCGGCGAAAATACGCAGCTCGATTTGCCACAACTTCCACTTCAATCTCTGCGTGCTCGAGGAGAAGCAGCTAAAAATCCTGCCATCATTCACTTGACCCTCATCATTTTCAGAAGAGGTCTTCTGCATCGCACCCGCCGAGGGCGCTCATTGGGCACATGTTCTCTTACTTTGCACGACTTCGACATACAGTAGGGGGCCTGTGTCCCACCGATCTGCATACTTTCCAGCACTTCACGGCCACACGGACATTGCTTTAGCCGGATTCTCCGCGCTCAGTGCTAAGCGGGACTGTCCGGCTGGCTGGCTGGCTGGCTGGCTCGCAGATCTGGCCTGAGACGTAAAGAGCACAGCGACAGTTGATGCATGGCGAGCGTGTTGCTTGATGCTCTTGTGCCGGCATGCCCTGCATTGCGGATGTTTGACGAGGGGCGGACGGACATATATTAGATTCTTGCGAACTCACTAGCCTGGGGCAAGCCGTATGGGAGTGTGACACGAGAGGGACCCTACGGTAGCGGATAAGGCATCTACATCCTTAAGACTTTGCTCCTCTAAACGGGGCACTATCTATCCTCCGGCAATTCCCGGCTTGCAGAGGAGATTATCAACATCTCTACTAATACACATTCGCCCCTCTCATTTGGAGACCGCTCTATTGCCAAAATACAGCAGCCCATCTTACGTGGCTGGTAATCTCTCCGCCTGCGCCTACCGTCAGGCATGTACGCAAGGCGCATGAACCAATCGTTCTCTAAACAACGCCCCGCCGCCATGCCTTTGACTCCTCTAGAAAGCAACATTCCGTTCCCAAACCCAGCCCGCTTGAAATTGGTCGACTCCGTGGAAACGCCGCGCTCCTTGATAGTGGGTTGTTCAGTGCCCATCGGTGATCGTAGTCATGGGCCAAAAGCGACAAGAGGGGTTTTGTCAGGCCCTATGCGGTGGAAGTCACACAAACGCGGTCTCGCCCACAGGTCCTCCACTGCCGCCGCCACCGCCGCCTGTATGGCATCCCCGCTCATGCCTCTTCATATTACTCCGGACACTGAATGCTTTTCCGCAGCCCGCGTGCGGGCACTTGAAAGGCTTTTCGCCCGTGTGTGAATGGCTGTGGATCTTCAAGCTGCTTGGTCGGCTGAAGGCTTTGTTGCAGGTCTGGCAGATGTAGCGGTCTTGGGATTGCGGGAAGGTGGCTTGGGAGGAGGGGCTGATGTAGTGGTGGTGTTCCCAGGGGTTCGGGGCGGGGAGGGCGTGTGGAGTGGTGCTTTGTTGTTGGACGGGGAGGGGAGGTTGAGGGGGGAAGTTCGAGGGTAGGGTTCGTTGTTGTTGTTGCTGTTGGTGGGCGTGTTGGGTATGGCAGAGATTGGAGACTGGGTAGGAGTGCTCTGAGGGCGAGTAGTAGGATCCGGTCGAGACGCCGCCGGGGGAGGAGCCGTAAGGAGAGGAGGTGTAGGATGGATGGCCGTAGGGGGATGTGTTCGGTTGGGAAGGTAGGGAGTGGCGCTTCATGAGATGAACGTGCGCGACTCGCTGCTGCTCGGCGTCCATGTTGTTCAGTGCGGAGCCCAGAAAGTAGGGTTGCGCAGAAAGTGAGGATCCGGTAGAGATCGTCGAAGGGCTCTGTGTGCTGTCGATGACCGAGTCGTTGCGTAAGGGCGGAGTTGGGGGTATCACGGTCCGCTGGCTACTTGACAGGTCCACTGCAGGATATGCGTGCCGGTGCCGTTGCTCTGCCATGATCGCATGCTGCTGTTGCTGCTGCTGCTGTGCGAGTTGTGCTGCTCGCTGCTGAGCTTGCTGTGACGCTACGAGTGCATTAGTATGTGAATTCTGATGCCATTAAACTCGAGTCGCGCTTACCATGCCCATCATTAGGTCTGTCGCCGTCTGCTATACCCAACAGATTAGAGATGGAAGGAAGCGACGGTCGATTGCCATCTTCTGACGAATCTGGCGAACCTGATGACCGGGAGCTCGGTTGCTGCAGTTGCAATTGCGGTTGGGGCTGCGGCTGCGATGGTAGATGCGTTTGCGGCTGCGGTAGGTGATGCTGCTGGCTAGACGGCGCGAAGCTGGCATAGGGATTCGTGCTGATCGTCGCGCCATGCGGTTGATGTGCTCTGGTTGGATACATGGAGTACTGTGGCGGATAGGACGGTATGGTCTCGCGTACCGGGTAGGTCATCATGTTCGCGACGGCCATTCAGTCGATGTCAATCGATCGTAACCCCGGTGATCGGGAAGCTGGCAAGAGACAATGAAGGCAGCGAGGAGAGAGCGTCGGCCAAGATAGGTAAATGAGACTCTCGCCAACCAGGTTCCACGGCGGGCAAAGAGAAGGAAGAAAGGACCTGGGAGCTGGGCGGCGCGACCCCTTCGCTTTGAGCAGATCAGGCCAAATGGACGAGGTACCGAGCGCGCGATCCCAGCGGCAATTAGAGGTGCAGCCGGGGCAGCACGCAGCGTAAATTGACTCCTCCACAGGGGACCCGGCGGTGGGCTAACGAGATGCAGAGATGCACGTTGGGCGTAGACGACGCGGCCGCGTTAGAACGTTCTCACGTCGGCACCCCTGGTTCGACGGTGATCGACGGCGGTGGGGTGGGTGGATGGGTGGGTGAGCGACAGCGGGGTGGAAGAAGCCGAGCGTGTTGACGTTGCCGGAGGGGGAACGTCGTAGTGTGCTGTGACTACTGGACGTAGCGGGGAGTAGTACGGCAAGTTAGCTGCTGGTGGTAGCGATGACAGGTACTAGTAGCGATGCGGTCCAGCGCGAGTCCTTGGGGGCGTCCGGGATGCTGACTTGTCACTTGTCGCCGTATCCTGGCCGGCAATCTATGGGTCCCGGGAGATGGACTGTTCGGGAAAGGGAGAGCTTCGCCCGGCACCGCCGCCGCCGCCGCCGCAGCTGTAGAGAGGGTGTCTGGGATTGTCGAGGCGTGGGAACAGGGTCAAGGTCCACAGGCAAGGAAGGCAAGCTGGCAGCTGCGGATGCAAATGCAATGACGATCGACAGGCCCAAGGGGATGCGTGACAAGGGCCTTTTGTCGTACGCTGCCGCCAATCAATGCAACCGTCCAAGCACCAGTCCAGTGCAGTACGGCGCAGCACTGTACACTGTACAGTACGTAGCGGTGCGGCGTGCCTGCGTGGCGGATAAAATGGGCTTTCTCGGCAGAAGTCGGCCGTTGGTCGTCGTTTCGTCTGAATGATGAGGAGTCCCGATCGGGTTGACGTGTGCGCCCTGGAATCTCTACGCTGACGTTGATCGCAAAGGAAGGGGGCGGCAATGATACTGGCATCAAAACAGCCATATACTACCTGAGGTGTATGTACAACCGGCAATCCGCTCGACGTGCCGGCTCCGTGGGAGAGTCACCCGTCATGTACGTTTGAGACCCATAACGATTTAGCCTGACGTGCGGTGGACGAAGGATCGCTAGACTCCAGTAGAGCGGCGGATACGCAATTCAATCTGCAAACTTCACCAAGGCGCAACGGGAGACTGGGGCAGGGATCAGGCTGGGGGTCCTGTTGCTCGAGGAGGTGTAGGAGTTTCCGCGACCCGGCCCCCAAGGCAGAGCACGACCGTATGGAGGTACGACGAGAGAGAGACGAGACGTAGAGGCTCGTAGCCCAGGGCTACGTCCTGCTCTAGCGAGCTAGCTCGGGCATGGCACGGTGAATGCTTCGAATGCGGCCATACTAAGGGCGGAAGAAGGGAGCGGCAGGGCGGTAAAAGAAGGGAGCGGCACGGGATCGCACCTTATTGTCAAACCTTTTCGGACCTTTTCCTCAAGTCGTTGTAGCGGAAAAGGAGAATACAGTGGGAGGCGTCGCTGCCACACGGGCCATGTGGAGTCTGTCCTTTAGCTCTCGCGCGCTGCTGATCCTCACGAGTCGCTAGGTATCCTGACAGGTTTCCGTAAGTTTTACTATCGATGTATGTAAACGAGCCCGACGAGGTCTATGTGAGTGAACCGGCAATCGAAGGCATGGTGATCCTATCGAAACTTGACTTAGACTAGGCCTTGATCGCGACGGACAGGAGATGTGAAGCTCTGTCGTGGAGCGTGCAGTGTGTGAAGAGATGATTGACAGCGTCGATGATCCGACTTCTGCTTTGCCGCAATCCCGCATAATGAAAGTGATGATGGAACCTAAGGATCGCCGACTACGGCGGCTGTTGGCTGCATCTTGCCCTCTTCTCCTTGGGACGTTAGCACGCTCGCTGCAAGGCTAGCCGCGTCAACGCACACTGTCTCCTGGTGTGGGTTTTGGCTGCGTGCTGGTACTTCCGCCTCCTCTTTCACCCTTCATCAGAACTTCAGTGCGTTGTCCTACGTAGTCATTAGGTGTGCGCGTCTTCATCGCTCTACACGTAACGCGGAAGGAGGATCCGTCCGGTGGACGACATTGACGACACCGCAAGAACGGATCTACATCGATTTGCCGATGCGTTTCGGATGGCAACGGTCGAACCCCAGCCAGCATAAATCCACTGACTCCATCCCCGGCGACCGCCATGATGACGAGGCTACAATCGTCTTCCAGGCCAAAAATCGGGCCAGCCCATGCGGGCAACCAAATGGCTTGTCGCAGACAGGGTCTTGCTAAGCGGACGACAACGACAAGCGGGGTCCTACTGTATACAGTAATCGATGCGACTCATCACCGACGTTGATGTTGGAGGCACGAAAAGCCAAAGGCGCCATGCCATGCTCTTTTCCGTGTCGATCGTCCCGCCCGCGAAAGCGCGGTGAAAAGGGTTTACGTCTAGCCGAAGCCAATGAGGCTTCTTCCGTTCCGTGTATCCTGACAGTCGCCCCAAGTGGAGATCTTCGTCTGCTAGTGCTTCCGCCACGCGAAGATGTGCGCGCTCAGGCTGGCAGCTGGGCCCCCGGACATGCATCATGCATGTTGGTGGGCATCGTGATCTTCACATTCTTCAGTAACGTGCTGTGAATGCACGAGGATGACTGGGTGCAAGACCTCTTTGATGGCGGTCGCAAGTCATGCAGAGGTCAATGATATGAGCGCGTCTGATCGTGATATATCCCTGTCAGGAGCGGCGAGGACAAGCTCGCTGTATGATGTGTCGGAGAAGTTGCGCCGCGCGGATGGTGAAGGTATGATTGGCGGGAATGCATGTTATTCAGGAATAGCGGGGCGAAACACATGGCTGGTTGCACTACCGCTCGCTGTGCTCGCTTCATCTCATCATCATCATCATCAAGCATCGGTGCAGCCTGCATCCGACGGCACATTATTGCTGGACTGGTCGCCAGCAACAACGGTATTACCACGTTGTTGGACCGACAAGCCTGCGCGTCTCCCATACTGCCTCGACCACGACGTACTACTGCCGTGTTGCAGTATCACATACCCACCGATCCGGTCTCAGGAGCTGTCTTGCCTTGCTGCAAGATATGCTTCCATCGGATCCCAATCCACCAGCGCAGTGACTGCAGTCAGCACGTGTGACTTGTTGCACACAATGCAGATGCTTCCAGCTCGGTACTGTCTCACGGCATGCGATGACATGATGGAGCACCCCCCGAGCCATATTGGAACTCAAAACCCACGCCGCGTTCTTGCATGTACCGCAGCAAGAAGGTTGACAAGATCGACGCCCAGACACAGGACAGCGGGGGCATCCTGCTGCAACGACACGCGCGGCTAAAGACGGCAGGTGTCGATCATTTGATCACTCTTGGGAGTCTTGGCTGCGAGCGCCCGGAGACGCAGGTCGCGATGGATGCGATGCGGCATGCCTCCTCCCAGTAGCGTTTCGATCAACGGAAAGTTTCGTGTCCTCTTTCGTGAGTCTGTCGCAAGTCTAACCCGTCTGACGGTCTGGGTATAGTTCGCCTAGACTCCAGAGCCGTGAAATGAATAATGGCAGATGAGGGGATTCCATCGAGCCTCCGAAGCAGCAAAAGGCATTTTGTAGAACGAAGCGCTGGACTCTCAGACGAGCAATTTTATTGACCATGGGCCTGACTGTGAGCATTATTCATTCCTGAGCCGATGCTCATGATGAAACGTCAAGATGCCTGCTGTCCATCGCTTAGAACTCGACCTGCCTGATGCGGCACACCTAGTGATCGTCCGGCAGCCGTTAGACTTCCACGTCCCCCCTCGGACCGCCCACGTGAGTTCCATCGTTTCGAGCCTTCAGCGACGGTCACGGGAGTCTCGCGCTCCTTCCCTTACAACTCGTAGGCCGGTATGGACGCTGTGCATGTCGATAAGAACAAACATCGAGTCGGAACTTGTGACGATCAGACTGAGGCGAGCGCACTGCTTGTGACGGCCATACAACGAGGTGATCGGATTTGTGCAAGCGTGCAGATACAGCCGTCGCGACGTGCCAACTTGTGCAACCCACGTTTCCGACACGTGGTACATACAAGGTGTTGTTATCGCAAGGACGTCACCTCGTCTCGTCGATTTGCCTTGGGCATGAGGCAGATACATATGCCCAATCGTCTACGTGTACCGTCATCTCTGTCTCCTGAGTCGTCACTAGGCGAAGTACGAGCATGTCTGACTCTCCATTTACCTCAGGTTCAGACTAGCTGATGTCAATAGCGTAATCGTCTCTTACTGCACGAACCACGTACGAATGCCGAGATGGACTGAGACTAGTGACCCAATCCGCAACAAGGATATCGATGTTGCTGTAGCAGGAATGTCTCAGATTCGCCTCGCCGGCCGACGCCTGTATCGTATACCTGATGAACACCTGGATAGGAAGCTGGGAAGTGTCACCTGACGTTGAGATCGACAGTCTATGTTTGCCGACTTACTGACAAGCACGACGCCGTGTACACATAGAGTCTGTCGCGAATTCGTAGCTCCTATTTCGCTCAGCGCTTGATCGTGCGCGGTACGGTGGCGGGAAGGCGAGCATTAAGGGGTCCCCTTTCCAGCTGCTGGCGGGTGCTGACCAGCTCCACCCTCCGTTCTCCCCATCGAGCCAGGCTACCTGGTCAGCCCGGCCTAGTAGGGCGCTCAGGACACGGTACATTTGGCTAAAGCAGCTTGGGCGTTGTCGTTGACCACGTAGTTCAGGACAACGACAAGAATGATGGCTGCCCCTCAGCATTTTCGATCATCCGGGCGCCACGGCAGCAGTGCTATGCCGGACTCCCCGAAGTGGTGCGATGTGCGGCGTGTGTAATCGTCGTTGGTCTGCGTATACCTTACCGCCTTTGCAAAGCTCACAATCAGCAATGCGGACGATTTGCGCAACGGATTGCAATGAGACGAGGCTGGCGCTGGATAATAGTGGACGTGGGAGATCATAATCGCTGTGTCCCGGACGATGATGATGCGTTGATGAGCACACATTCAAAGCAGTTCTAAGTAAACGTGACAACACCCTTCTTTGACCAAGCTATCCCCTGGCCATGATCGGCAGGTCAGAGTTCCAAGGCCAACAACTAACGAGGAACAAGACGATGAGCGCGAGAACGCTACGTTCCTACGACAACGGCAAAAGCAACTGCAACACCCTTATTGACAACTACCGCCAGACCCTCCCCACCGCAAATCGCGCAACAACCGCAGACCAGCACTGTTCAGCAGCACGGAACTCTTCAACGGCTATCACCGCTCGCGCCGTGCGTCGTAGCGTCAGCAACCCAAAGCAGAGCAACAAACGAAGGGAAGCTCGAGCCGCCGATCAGGATCAGTATTTCATCAATCAGGTCAGTATCAGGATCCGCCTCGCTGTCATGGGTCCATCCACACATCCGTGAATCCATTCATCCATTCATCCATCCATACAAAGTAGGACTGGCCTGCCAATCTGTGCAGGCGTTAACATATCGCGCTTACATTGGGCCCCTGGCTCGCTGCGCATCGATCACTGCATCAGTCCACTCAGGGCAAGGCTTGTCGTTGCCCGGGTAAAGCCGGCCTTCCTCCTTAGCCCCTTGGGCCCTCTGGCTCCCTTTCCTCTCCCCTAGTTCTTTGACGAGATTCTGCCTAATGGAGACGCATTGCTAGATACCGCCAAATTTGCTACCGCTGACCTTCTGTTACGCCTCCTCTGTGCAGCAACCACTCCGCCTGAGACGCAATCAATCCGAGGCGAAGGCCCAGCAATAGGATTGGTGCGATACCTTGGCTCTGGCTCCTCTTTTCCTTCCATTGTGTCTTCTGGCGGTAAGAGTCGTAGCGGAGGGCGATTTTGATTTGAGAAGCTTGTTGTGGAGGCGTTGATGAGACTGGTCGTTGAGTCCTTGTCGTCGTTGCTAGTGTCGATGTTAGCCGCTACGGACTACCGTTGCGATCTGACAAACTGGTGGTCATCGTACAGAACGTTCTGAGCCTTGCGAGGACCGGCCGTACAGGAGCAGACGAAGGATGTTGTTGGAGGGCTGCGACGACTCAGCTTACCCTGTCCCGCTGCTCCTCTCGCGCCGCAGCTTCGTGACCATGCGGCTCGTGTTCCTTCTCAGCAGTCGGAGCAGTAGTCCGTTGAGCTATCACGGATGCTATGACACGACGACTTGACCAGCACATACCGCCCCATCGCTTTCGCTTCTCAGTGGCCAGGCAAAGGCGCGAGCTAGAGAACAATGTCGCTTCTCGTTGGTCGTACTGTAATCCTTGTTTTACGCTGCTGCTTGTCTGACTTTTCCCAGACTGGAGGCTGGAAGCCATCATCTCGTCGTGTGAGGATTGTGGTCAAGCTGTGGGTTGACTGGACGCTCATTCGGTGGCCACGGACCAGGCCTGCATAGCCAGGCTGAATGGCCACCCTGAAAAAAATGCACAGCCCTACACTTGTTCGGAGATGAAGACTGACGAGGAACCGTGCGGAGTCGATCGAAGAAACGACAATCATACCTCTCCACGACTGTTGACGACCTTCTCGTAAACATTGGAATGGAAGTACGACTCGTTTCTTCAATAAGGCCGACTGCTTTCGCAGCAGGAACGCTGCTATTCTCTCCAACGGCGCATGTCGTAGAACCGAGCTCTCTGTGGTAGAAGAGTCTGTCTCTCATCAATTCGAGCGCCAGCGCTTGCTTGTAAGACGAACATCCTGATGAACGCCCACTCCTGATCGTAAGCCGCTTTGCCGACTCGACTGATAAAAATCATCATATCGTACGTTCGTGCTTTCACTGGTCCAGTCCTTAACGCTTCACGACCACAGCTCGCGTCGCTATCAACAGAGGGCAGGCAAGTCTAGGTAGCCTCCCTGATCTGATCGTCGAGTATCCATTTCAATTCCGACATTCTTCGCAACACATCTTCCAATTACCCGATCGTTCTGCTGGCTTCTCCGGTCGACCGCCCTCACTTCGCAAGTCAGCCGAAGCAGTACTCTATCTCCCCAACAGCTCTACGTCCTATTTCTCCTCAAGCAACTCGGTCTCATACTCTCGACTCTCCACATTCCAGCTCCTCCAAGACCTGTCAACGCCAGAACGACAAAGGCATTGCCACGAGCACTCAGAATGAAACGTACTCTTTTCAAGAAGACCCCGAAGGCTCGATTTGCAGAACCTATCAACAGATCCCCATCTAGACACAGCCGGCATAGGCTAATCAGATCGGAGTCAATGTCTGATCGTCTGTAAGCCAAACCTCAGTCGATAGAACACGGGTAGTCTAGGCGAGGAACCTCCGTTGTCACAAATCCCCGAGCTGGCCGTGCCAGGATGGATACCGTCAACTAGTGATCCGCCGTTAAGCCTGACAGCGTGGCGACGGAGTTGGCGGTAAAGCACGAGAGATGCAAGTACGCATGCGCGAGATCGAGTGTGCAAGTAAATGGTTGGATGTCTGCAGGCGGAACGGCTACGACTTCATCGTCTAACTCAACATAGGAAAGATTAGTAAACAGAACGAGAAACATTGACGAACCTACAAGCTACCTCTCAAAGGGAGAGAGAGTAACGCAATTTGAAGGTGTGGTAGACATGCTACTCCCGTTCGCAATGGAAACGCACGGGATGAGAGGTGAACGCACCGAGGCCTCCGAACTTGTCTGGCGTTGTATTTAGTAGCTATCTGGTCCTTCCGACTTCGATTCTGCAGTTCTATCTGTTTCCTGTTTCTCGGTCATTTTCGAGCCTGTGGGTATTGAGGAAGAGGTGCGAGAGTAGATGCGTGGGGCTACGCCGGAGGTACGACCTGAACGTAGCCTTGTCGGTGAAAAGGGGATGGAGCTCGGCGGAAGGGATTCAGCGTGATCATCTCGTCTCTGCTCCGTTGCAAGAAAACGCATTGCAAATGTTCTCCACAGCAGCGGCCACGGCCACAGCAATGGCAAAGCAGAACACAAGCTCTGTCTACCAGTCATCATCGTCCTTCTCATCATCTACACAAGCACAAACAACCACGTCAGCAAATCGTCCCACACTCCTCAGAACGAGAGACCAGAGATAATAGAGCAAGCAGAAAGGGAAAAGGGAAACTCACCACTACCTCCAACCTTGCTCTTCCGCGCCGCAAGCGCACTAGCCAACGCCCCAGCCAATCCACCCTCTGCCGCACCGCCACCAGCTCCTCCACCACCACCGCCTGCACTCCCACCTCCAGCACCTCCTCCACCACCGCTCTCTTGTCCAGGAACCAAAGCCGCGCTCCGGTCCTTCTTCTCATTATCACCGACTTTCTTCAACCGCGCTCCACCTCTGATTTCTCCTAACAGCCCATCGCGTCCGGGCTGCGGAGTCGAAGGCGCAGCGGCGGCGGCGGAGTCGGAAGAGATACCTGGCGCTGCGCCCCCGCGCGGGGGCATCGGAGGCGGTGGGGGTGGACCGCCACCTGCGGAGCTTGGCGGGGGCATTGGAGGTGGAGGTGGGGGCGGGCCGCCTGCTTGCGGCATCGGTGGAGGAAGGGGTGGTGCTGGGGATGGGGCTGAGGGGACAGGGCGGGAGGATGAAGGGGGTAAGGGGGGAGGAGCTGGAGCGGGAGAGCCGCGTGGCGGTGGTGGAGGAGGGCCGCCTCCTGCTGTGCTGTCGCGGGGGGGAGGTGGCGGGGGTCCGGAACCGGAGTTGCGGGCTGGAGGGGGTGGGGGGCCCGAGGGGAGGCGTTTGCCTTCGAAAGGTGGAGGGACGGCGAAGCGGGATGAGGCTGGTGCTGGAGTCGCTGGTGCTGGAGGGCTGCGCGGGCTTTCCGGGCCTCGAGGAGGTGGGGGTGGAGGACCGCCGCCTGCTGCGGTGCTGGAGGCTCTGTTGCGGGCTGGGGTTGGTGGGGGCCCAGGGGCTTGGACGAGACTGCCGGCGTTGGCAAAAGGGGGCGGGACTTTAAAGCGTGGGCGTTCTGGCGAGGGTTCGCGGGGTGGAGGACTTGGAGAGGGTGAAGGGGGTTTGGGAGTTTGTTGGGTAGCTGTGCGGCGGGAGGGCGGAGGGGCAGGTGGTGGACCGCGTTTACCGCCTGAGGAGCCGGTATTCTGGGGACTCAGGCCCGGTAGGGGAGGCGTTGCGGCGGCGGCAACCGGTGGAGGAGGTGGCGGGGCTTTAGCTGCGCGTTCCTTCTTGTCTGCGTCTGCGGCCGCTGAGGCTTTGTTCTGCTCGAGGTAGCTGCGGATGAATCCCGCGTGCTCCTCGATCTGGTCTTCCGTAATCCCCATCGCAAGGAGGTCCTGCAGGATATTCTGCACGGCTGGGTCGTTGAGGTCAATGCCGCTGTTGTTGGGTGGCCGAGTGGGGGCCTGCGTGCCGCCCGTGTTGATTTCCACGCCCCGCGGCGGAATAATACTCTGTGCTGGGGCCCGCTCCGCCGCATTGCTCGAATGCCTGCCGAAGAGCCTCCCCAGCCTACTCCCGCCACCTCCGCCCCCATCTCCAACACTCTGAAATGGCTGCTGCCCATCCCCTCCGCCTCCCCCGACCACGACCGCGCCGTGAGCAAAAGGCCTCGCCTTAGTCCCCTTGTGCGCATTCTTCTCCCTCTCCTCCACCTTCTTCCGCATCTGCCTCGCCTCCTTTTCATCTGCAAAACTCAACCCATACAGCGCCCCCTCACCCTCGAAAGAATGGAAAAAGGTCCGGTCCTGGTTGTAAGCGAACGAGTCATAGATCTCCTGGTCCCAGAGCACGCCGCGGTTGGCGGGCGAGACATCGACGAGCTTGAGCCAGAAGGTGTGGCCGACGAGGTCATCGGCGAGGACGACGGCGCCTTGGAGGCCGGTGTCGGTCCAGCGGTGGTGGGAGGGCGGGCAGCAGTAGAGCTTGGCGACGGCGACGGCGTGGATCTTGTTGCTGGCTTTGGGGACGGTCCGTTTGACGGTTTGCTTGTCGTCGTCGGAGAGAATTGACGGCATTGTGGTAGACCTTACCGACCTATGGGAGGGCACCTGAGTATGTTGTTCAGTCTGACATTGAGCGATTGAAGGGACAGGATTCGAATGTTTAATGAATGTTGCCTGACTGACGTAGCCCTCGGATCCTCTTCCCGAACTTCACTCAGCGCGCCTGCCAAGCGCCGAAAACTCTCACCGGGTCACGTGTATCATATACGTGCCCAGACATTTCCAGTGCACTGCCACATCCCGTGTCAAATATAAAGAATCACACAGACTACCTCAAATGCCTCGACGAGTGAGAGTTGGAGGTTCTCGAGGCGAGAGAACAAACCAAATCTGCTAAAATCCACATGGGGACATACGCCATCTGCAATGCTCACCCAACAGCGTGCATCTCGTCCGCTACGACCGTCACCTTCTGATGTCGCCTTCTGATATTGCCAACAAGGGCGATATCATCACCAGTGCCTCATTCAGTCACTTCCACCTTTCGGCTTGTACTAGCCCTTCAAAAACGTATCTTCACGTACCTGCAATATATCAAACGCTTCGTTCGCCACGAGACGAGCATATAAAAGACAAGAAAGTGTATGCTTCGTAGTAGGAAACCGGGTCATTTCATGTGTCATCTCAGGCCGCCGCGACCTTGTCTATCCGTAGGGCTGTAGTGTGTAGACATGTCATCTCGCCACGCCTACTGCTTCGTGCTCCTTATCTCGATGAGGCGTGGTCGATATCTGAATATGCTTGCCGAAACCAGCCAGCATGCCAGTCACGAGAGCGGTCGCCGCCAGCACCCAACAAGACACCGTCCACGCGGCACTGGCAGCCCTCTTACCCAGTCCAACCTTTCTTAGATATCATCAATGTCCACCTCTCCGCCACTCTCACTCTCATCCTCACCGAAGTCAAATCCAATCCCACCCTCCTCCTCCCCACCATAAGTGTCCGTCTCGTTGATCTTCGCGCTCTCAGGCAACTCGCCATAAGCCTTCAGCGACCGTGCCTCGTCGGCGGAGTACTTGAGAATCACATCGCCCTTTTCATCCTGGTAGTCACGGAGCGAGAGGAGGATGATGTCGCCTTGGTTGATCCAGACTTTCTTGCGTAGCTTGCCACGGATGTGGCCGAGGCGTTTGGCGCCATCAAAGCAGAGAGCTTCGAGGCGGCCGTTGCCGAGCATTTTTATGACTTGTGCATATTCTGGAGGGTAGAGTCAGTCATGAACACGGTCGGGTGCTTGGACGTGGTCGACGGGGGTAGGAGATGTACCCTGCCCTTCCTCCTTGAACGTGAGCTCGCGCTTCTCGTTGTCGTTCTCGTTCTTTCCTCTTCTCCTGTTCTTACCGCCCTATGCCACACACAATCGCTTCGTCAGCATCGATGTGAGCCCACCGCGCTCACCTCATCTTCGCCCATCCCAATAAGGGTGCGGACCGTGAGAGGGAGAAGAAGTTGTACGCACCTTTCCCTTATTCTTAGGCATCGCCGCTCACGCACCACCAGCGGTGCGGACTCGCGTCTTTCACGAGAGAGCCGCGCGGCTTCGTTGCCTGTTCGGTCAGGAGGAACGAGTCTTCAAACTCGTCTTGGGTGCGGGAGGTTGATGTGGATTGTAAAGAAGATGGACAGCGGTAAATGGTAGCGGATTTGCTGAGGCGGGGCACAAAGTGGGAAACTCGGGCGTGACCGTTGTTCTGTCCCGTCATCCTTCGTCTGCGCCCGAAGGGTCCACACGCTGATTGGCTGGCTGCCCTTCACAGGCGCTGTCACATGCCTCTACACAGAACATCCACTTACTTGCACGTGCGCACGTCAATACAATCAAGCAATCTTTTCTTCCCTCTTTCCCATCATCAATGCCTCCCACAACACCCCTCCCACGCTCCCTCCTCCACCATCACTCTCCCACACCCCCTCCCCAACTCCTCACGTACAAATACGTCCCCTACCCCAAACCTCTAAACCACACCACCCTCCCCGCAACCCGCCAAATCCTCTCCGACCCTACCCACCCCTTTCACATTCGCGCAAAGCGGCGCTATGCAAACTTCGACCCTAACACCCTCCACTGGCGCGTCGCCTGCCCCCTCAACGTGAGCAAAAAGAAATGCGTAAGGGATTCTGTAGTGAAAAGGCTCAGAGGCGCTGTGGAGGAAGGTTTGCGAGGTGGGTGGGGCGGTGAGGGGTTAAAGGGCGCGTTGTTAGTGGTTGTCAAAGGGGAGGGAGCGTTGGGGCTGAAGAGTGAGGACATTGCAGGCTCAGTGAGGTCGATGTTAGGGAGGGTTGGGACGGCTATGAGGGAGGCTGGAGATGAGAAAAGGGCAATGGGCTCTGAAAAGGGAGGGCGCGGAGGTAGGGATAATGGTGCTCGACGCCCTCGAGAGTCCAAGGACATGCGCAGAGTAGGAACATGACGGGCAGATGCCACCGCTCTGTCTACAAGCTTGTCAAAAGGCGCGAAAGGGAGCAATTCCATCCTCATCTACGCGCTATTTTCGCGCCGCCGCAAAGCAGTCTACATGACACTCAGTACCGCTCTACCGCATTGCCACCTGCATGCCAGCGAGCCTCGAGTAGCTCAAGCAAACACCTTGGCTGAGCGATGGAGCCAACAACGCAAGAGAACAACCCTCGCTGCTCGCCAAAGACCCATCATAGCGCGAGTGGGAGTCATGCGGGTCCGACAGCAGGACACACAGCACCATAAGGAAGCATTATCCAAGGAGTTCACACTCAAACAGCAGTCAGCTCTCTAGCCGCAGTTCCGCCTCCTTGCCCAAGCGGCCCCGCCCACTGGGTATCAGACAGTAAACTCTTTTCCCTCCGCCAGGCCCACCGCTATTCTGCTGGTCTCGCTCAGTCGTACACGTCGGACGCTCCGCTTCAGCCTCCCACTTGGGCATACAAGACGGAAGATATTGAAGCGCAGGCGTATTCCATGACCTGGAAAGCTAGGACTGCTAGGAAACGGCACTGATTTTGCGGCCATGCTCTCCCTCGAAGTAGAGTAACAACAGCAAACAGACCCATCACACACCTGGCTTCCCTAATCAAAATCTTGGACTGTACCAGCCGCTGCTAGAGCTCGCGCGCAGCGAGGAGTCGTTGAACCCGAGGCCGTCTACCAAGATTGAGATTTCACCCTTCTCATGGCCCTGCTTTGAAAATGGACTAGCCGCCAGGCGCTGGTTCACGCGGCTTCAGGGTTCGTCAGGTCATGCTGGCGACTTCGTTGGCTACTCAACAAGCCCGATCTCGCGTGTGAGGTCAGGAAGCTGGGCGGCGACCGGGGTCTTGAGCGCTGTGTGGGGATATGTCTGTACACAGAGCGAGCTACGTGGCGTAACACTGTCAAGGGTGTGCGGATGAATCTGAGTTGTACTAGAGTGATACCATTTCTTTTGTAAGTCATCCAAGGACAGCCAGCCTGTTGACTTGTCCGATGTTTGATGTTTAGCTTCAGTCTTGCAGCCGGGACAGCACGTGGCTATTATTCAACATCTTCTACGCAGTAGCGCCGCTGCATCGTCCATCTTTTCGGCTCTAGTAGGCTTATCCTCTCGCTGATAAAGGCGACCCAGCTTTGGCCACTGTCGCTTGCCGCTGTGCGCTTTCTTTCCAGCCGACTTCTGACTTCGGCGAGCCACGCCTCAAGCTATTATCCTCCGCTCCAGCACGCATAAAACTGTGAGCCCCCGAAGCATGATCCTCATCGTCCCAAGCAGAACAAAGAGAGGTGCATTGGGAAAGGAGAGAGAAATGCCTGAGATGCTGGCCAGCGACTAGGTATCTTGTATTACATGAGAGCTTGCTAGTCGAGTCCCTTGTGCGTTGGGCGTCTATCGCTGTACACGGACTCCATGCTTCAGTGCTGACGGTGACCCATTTACTTCTAGTCTAAGCTGTATCCTTGCTTGGCGTCTCTAGATCGAATGACCTTTATTTCTTGAGACTCGTGCTCGGTGTATTTTCGCGCGTTGTGCTCTCCGATCCCATGGCCACGCAAGACTTCGAGCTGCATGGCAGTCGGCACGGTAGCTTGAGGGCTGTTGGTGCCAGTCCGAGACAGTGGCGTACCAGGCGGACAATCTAGTAGTGCTCTGCAATTGATTTCACGTTGCTGCTTAAGGTACGGCCCGATAGGGCATGTGAGGCAGGGTCGGTCGAGCGTCGCACACTGCAGATCCGCGCAAATGCCACAGGAAACACGGTGTGAGTGACGTTGCGTAGCCGACATATGTCTGAAGTCAAAAGGCTCGTGCTGGATCAAGGCTTCGGCTTTCTAGCCATTGTGTCCTTGAGCAAAGCTGTCCGAAACCGTTCGCGCCTCTCAATGTTCGTCTTGAACCGCTGATTTGCCATGCCGACTAAAGTTCGGAGATAGGATTCAGAGACCATGGGTTTGACGGCAACATCTTCGACCCCGGGAAGTTGGTAGCCGATCAAGCAGTCGAAAGCCAGACCAGAGCTACGGACTGCGACCAAAGGTGTGGTCGCACTTCCGTCCTTGTTGCGGAGTAAGCCATTACTGCCCGATTCGCGGAAGCCTGCCTGTAGAGCTGCACCTGAGGCGTGGTGAGCTGCTTCGAGGGAGGATGTAAGGATGTGTAGGATCTGGCGCACAAGACGAAATGAGCGAAAGCAAGGGAAAGCGATAAGCTGGAGCAGTAGCAGATGCAAAGTACCTACCATTGGCTCTGATTTGAAATGCACAAAGCGAACGCCTTCTACCTCTGACGGTGCCGATGCAGGCTCGTCCGTAAGTCCGAACACACTCAGCAAGCTCTCGCTGTCTGTCTCGCGCGGTAACTCGATGGGGTCGTGAGAGGTGAAGAGCCATTTGCCGCCGCCCTTGGCTCCTTTGGCTCCCTCCAGATAGACGGCTATCCGGCCAGCACAGCTACTGGTGGTCACGTAGTCGGGCAAGTCATTGATCTCAGATATGAGCTCCCGTATACCTTCATCGACGGAACCCTTGGGCGAGAGGTCCTGATACTGCTCGTCTGGAATACTAAGGTCCTCCAAGATCTTCGCTTTCCGGTCTTTGAAAGTCGCTGGCATTTTGTCGGCGGTACCAAGATTTGATCCACCTAGGACTCACGACAGGGCTCTTCCAGGCTGTCAGACCTCCACTACCTCAAGACACGAAGGTGTTGTAGTGTCAGGTTGTTGGAGATTGAGACTGCAGATTGAAAAACTTGAGGACTGAAAGCGTTCCGCGATGCTGGAAGCGCGCGCCTTCCCAATAAGCGCGATCTAGCCGCGTTTGCCGCTCTTCCGACCCGAGCGGCTACTTTAGTCTGGACGGGCACCAAACCGCGGCTGTGCGGTGAATTGCACGCTGTCTCCTCCGTCAAACATCAGAGGAACATCTGAAGTCTTGCAATTGTACTGCAGAGAGTCCAAGCTCGTGGGTATTTCATGTGGGTTGGAGGGTCTACGGATGTCAAGCGCCATACTGGATCTTGGACGACACCCTAGCGCAGTGCAGCTTGGAGCCGACCGGGAGCATCGCGGAGTCTCGGTATACTGGAACATTGCAATCAACCCCCTTTCTGGATCTCTTAGCAGAACTTTGTCGTTAGCATGGCTCGCAAGTCTGCACGTCTTTCTACCGGAGCTGCAACGGTGGCGCCAGCACATAAGCGAGCGGCTTCCATGACCGCCACTCCAAGCGCAGAGGCAAAACGGTCAAAGACAAAGAAGGCGACTCCCACGAAAAGCCCGTACTTCGAGCCGGATGACGTTCCACAGTCCGAAGTTGACGACGAATCCGAGTCCGCGGGCGAAGAAGGTTCTGACTTTGACGAGGATGCAGAGGGGCCCGAGAGCCCAGAGCTTGACGATGAAGACGACTACGAAAGCGACGACGAGCCGAAGAAGCGTAAGAATGCTGCCCAGGGTAAGGGTACTCAGGCCATTCGGACGAAGGGAAACGATGTCTGGAGGACTGGTGTCAAGGCTGGCTTGGGTCCAGGCAACCAGGTCGTAATCAAAAAGCCGAAGGCTAGGCCAGCTGGCAATACTCCCTACAGCGACGACACGATTCACCCGAACACATTGCTCTTTCTAAGCGAGCTCAAGGCGAACAACAATCGCGAGTGGTTGAAGAGTAAGTTTCAGCGATCCCACATCGCCCTCCTGCATGCGTTACACGGCGCCAATCTGATTTTGCTGAGCACGCATGCGCTCTGCACGAGGCCGTCTCTGGCTCTATGAAATGTCACGCATCGACCACTGGTCTCAGACGTCCCTTGCATAACATGCAGCTGCAGCATGACGAAGACTTTTGCCGCTCTGTGCAATTCTGCTCTACTACTGCTGGCTATGAACCCCCACAATGACACCAATGGGGTTGTAACTGCAGTAGCAGCTAATGCATCCGCGTAGTGTCCTCGTAATGCCAACGCACCTCTTTTAGTGCTTCTGCAGGCGGACGTGGCTCTTAGTCCGGAAAGACGACGCTAACTAGGGTCTGCAGTGCATGATGCGCCGTTCCGCCAAGCAGAGAAGGACTGGCATAGCTTCGTCGATAAACTGACCGAACGGCTAATCGAGATAGACGATACCATTCCAGAGCTTCCTGTCAAGGACGTCGTAAGTCCCTACAGCGTCTGATGTCACATAAACAAGGCAGCTCACGGTCCAGCAGATCTTCCGCATTTACCGCGACGTTCGCTTCAGCCCGGACCCTACGCCATACAAGGTAAGCACGCAAAGGCCATCCCGGCCCGACCAGACCCGCTCTAGCCCCCCTTCGGTTGCACGTAGACATATCACTAATGCTGTGATAGCCACATTTCTCTGCAGCATGGGTAAGTGCTACTCCGTCCCCTTGAATGCAGCCTCTCACGCAAAAGCACGAAGCGCTGAGATAGATGGAAGTCCCGAACGGGCAGGAAGGGCCCATATGCGCATTACTATGTCCAGGTCTCTCCGAATGGGAGCTTCGTTGGTAAGTGGCATACCGTTTCCTTTTGATGCTCATCAATCGTGATGGGGACCTATGAAGGTCTGTGTACGCGTGAACGGACCGAGCTACTTCAGGCGTTCGGTTCATCGGCGGTGAGCTTTGCGCGAAAAGCATACTACTACAGGCACACCGTCGCAGTAGCAGCTAGACCAGCTTACCAACACTGCCTGTGCCAGATGGGCTCTGGCTCGAGCAGAGCACGTGTACAGCATGGCCGGATCTCATTCTAGACCGTGTGAACGACAGCCGTTGATCGGGCTGCAAAGTCTGTTGGAATGCTCGTGACTATGGACTGGTATATAGCTGTTTGCAGCGGTCTCGTGGACGAGACGTGCGTCTCTCTGTGCTGTTCTACAGTGCGTCCTGGGACGACACTCGTCCTTCGCACCTCCTCTTAAGCAGACAGCGGGACCATTGTCCGCCCGTGGAGAAGAGACGTGACCCTAAGAGTCTGGGTCGGCGGACGTGATGGAAGTCGTGAGGACGACCAAAGGTCATTGAGGAGCGCTCGCTCCTGCTCTGGCACGGGGGCAGGTGCCAGCTTCGCCGAGTAGTCGCAGGCCTGTTCAAAGACCCAAGTCTATTCTGGCAGTCAGGGGAGCATTACGCTCACAACGAACTGAACGTCTGTGGTCGCGAGACCATGAGACTGGGATGAGTCGAGTTCCACACCCGAAGGTGTAACTCGGCGCCAGGAATCCTCACGCGACGCGGCACGTTCTGCGGAGCGGTCGTCGGACTACCCGTCGGGAGTCGCGTCGTGAGACATGAGTGCAACGAATGCCCGCCGTGTTCTTGAGTATAGATCGACGCTTCTTTGGCGTGTCGACAGGTGTTGTCCTGCTCTTGCTCCTAATCAGGGTCTTGGAGTCGGCGAAGCGGCAACGACTTTCTGGTCTCTCGCGTGCTGCGCGTTTCTTGCAGCGCTATTCTTGCTCTTACGGCTCTGTCACTGCAGCCTACTCGGTCTGTCGGCTATGGGAGGCCCTTTCGAGTGTGGATCATTCGACGAGGTAGTGCAGGGCGGGCGCATGCGCTGTGAGAGTCGCTCAAGACGGCGGAGCTGAAGCTTGACATAGCGCGAGCAGGGATTCGCATATGTCCTTCTCTGGTGTCGGATCGTATTAGACTGCGGTGATCGGAATATCTGAGGCGCGATCGCAGGGGAGCGGCAAAAGATGGAAGGTTCGCTGGACTTGAGATGGAACTCAAGGTATCAGCTACATTGATGAAGGAGCCGCGATCCCGAGAAGAGCACTTGCTGTCTTTCCGCGACACTTCAGTCTCTTGCTGATGCTGTCAGGCCCTTAACGCAGCTCTGATGCACTTGCCTTTGGCACTCAAGACGCGTGCGCACTATTCACCGGCAGCAGTCAAAGCAGGACAGGATTAGGAAAAGCCGTGCAGGATGCACTATTCGGAGTGGTAGCTCCTGAGGACAGCGACACTCACGTTGGCAAGCGCGAAACGTAGGGGCGTCTGGAGACTCGCGTTCTGAATTGTGAAGCAAAGCAAGAGGGTTGCGCTCCTAGCTTCGCTTTCCTCACGAGCCTCTATTGGTACGGTCGAGAGGTCGACTGTCCTCGCAAGACGGGAAGCACGGCATCGATTGCGCAGGCAGCATCACCTACATCTGCCTCTCGACGAGGGGCTTTAAGGCCATCTTTAGACCCTCAATGCAACGCTCACTGTCGAGCAGCTGCTGGTCGCCCAAGGAGAAAGACAGCGCGGTAGCGATCAGGAAGCGTCGGCGAACGCTTTGGCTGTCTCTCCTGCCGCACACGTTGTGCTCTCTCACAACAGCCAGCCTCCATGGCAGCTGCTAACTCACACTAACCATTGTGCCGATATTGTGACCACCTATTCACGACCGGCATTCCTCTTGCATTCGTGCTCTTGCATGACCTTCATCGCGTCTGTTAAAATGACATAGATTGTAATAGCATTGCTGACTTATTCTTCGTAGGCGGTGGTCTTTGGCATCCAGAAGCCGCGCCGACAGCATCCATGCGTAAGGACATCGACCGCCATCCAGAACGCATCAAGAACGTATTGCTAGATGACGGCGTGCGCAAGTCTTTCCTCAAAGGCGCCTCGAAGCAGGATACGAAGGTTGTCAAGGCATTCGTGGATTCGAATTCTGAGAACGCGCTCAAGACTAAGCCAAAGGTAAGCCTGCTTCCGCACCGTCACTGTGATTTACCGCATGGTCTTCGCGTCGCATTCTTTCTGAGCCGTTCAAACGCGAGTTCGATGTCTTGAGATATTCCAAAGCCGCTTGGACGGCTGAATTGTCTACAAGAGGCCTTGTCTGGATCGGCACGGCACCAGGAGCTGGCTCCTAGAGTTGCAAGTCCTGGTCTCCCGGACAAGTCGTCCCGTTCCTGTGGTCGGATACCGTGAGCATTCGATTCCGACTCGAGTGCGAATGGCTGATCCAGCGCGAGAGCACCAGCACGAAAGCACGTCAGCGAACACGGTGCGTGCTGCGCGCGGGAACAGTTACCATTCGGAGCGGGACCCTCCCCAGCTGACTCTACACGTCGGGCTCCTAACGTCGTCACGAACATACTCCAGCCGAGCCCACCACAAACTCTGCATGCCATAATCTCGCGACGCGCTTCGCTTACACGACCCATTTCTTGCCTGGGGTCCTGGACGGCTTGCTGAAAGATTTACCCGGCCCGGATCAATAAACAAAGAGACGCGAAGCCAAGTTGCGCTTTGGAGGAACTCTGGTACTCTAGGGGTCACGCCGAAACCCAAATTCTCGCTTGGAATCCTTTCCTCTGTTCTCCCACAGTCCGCTTTTAGTGCGTTTTGGCGACGGGGAAGATGCTTGTCGATGGGGTCCGTCCTCGCAAAACCTGTGACCTGTCGCATCTCGCACACACGCGATGCAGAGACAACAGTCCATGTGATCATTGCGTAACCGAACCTCCGGAGGTAGTTGTTATTGGTGTTGGGCCTGCAGATCGTCACGCGCGCGAAGTAGACACTGGCTGACAGTATTCCACTACTACTGAACAGGGCTATGAGGCCGACCACTTAGACATCGCGCTCCTTCGTTTGCGCAACTACACCATCGGCAAGTCGCTCAAAGAGAACGAACTACTTGGCCCGGGAGGTCTGGACCGGGTTGCCGGCCTTTTGGCCTGCATGAAGCCTTTTGTGAGTTGTTGTACATCATTCCCTTACTGTCTTGCAAGCGCGGGTCGGGAGGGGGAGGAATATTGCGGTTCGCCGGGAAGTCAAAGGCCACACGTCGCTGCTCGCTTGATCTGGCGGTGTCGGAGGGGCCCCACCAAGGCGTGATGCTTTCGCGCTCATGAGACCAACGAGACGACGCGCGCCAGTGTTGATGAGCGCGATGGCTGCCAAACAGGTCGGCTACTCGCGCCCGCCAGTCACATGCTTTCCTACGTTCTTGTGGGACGAAGGGCTGACCACGACACGCTTACAGATCACGTATCTCAATTCCGTCGTCATGCCGGACGAAGCGAGCAGTAGTTCTGAAGCGGATGCAGAAGAAGAAGACGGCCCAGTTTCCGGTGATGATAACGAGGGAGACTCGTAAATTCTTCTCGCGGAGGCAAGTGCGTGTTATAGGTGTAAGTTGATGCAATTTGGAAAGAGGTCGTGGTCATGGTTATGTGGGATGTTGCACTTCGGCGACGGGTACACTACCACCGTCCATCGGACTGTGCACTGTCTATAGCCCTATAAGAGATGGACTTTTGACCATCTTAGCGATCTGAGTGGTATAAACACGTCATATGCCATGTGCTCGACGGGTAACGATGGTGCATCTCTATTTCTATAGTCAAAGTGAAAGGCCGATAATGATATTATCTTGGCCCTATAGAACGTTATGTCGCAATGACCGGATGGTCTAGTGATCTATCAAATCTCCGCCACACCTCCACCTACGGAGTTACTACAACTCACCTGCTCTAGTATAGCACGACGTATGACCGTTCCAGAGGGCATACGTCTCTCGTATGACTTTGTCGACAAATGAATACCCTCCTCACCGGTACCCGTCTTGGAGATTGGTCAGGTGCCCAACAAATAAACCGCCGATATCAAATCCGTGCCCCATCTGCAAGACTGGGCGCTACGATACCCCTCCTCCTCCTCCGGACCTCACCCACAAGCACGCAGCTCGCATCTCCCCCTCATCTCCCGATCGCAAAACACCCTCCCCTCTCATTCTCGCGATCCATCACCTCATGCAACTCCCTCATACACAAACCAAAGTACAACACACAACCCCGAGTCATCAAGCACGCTCATCAGGTGCAGCGGGCGGTATGTGCAGCTACATAAATTACCTTTCCCTCACCTTACTGCAGACGTTGCAGCTCGCAACACGCTAACGCACGGCCCCGCGCACCCTAAAGCGCAGTGGCGCAGCCGGGTGGAGGGGCACTAGCGGCTTCGTGCAGGAGCTTTTGATCACGTGAGACGGGATGGAGGAGGGGGATCGTCAGGGTGGGAGTCCGTGAGACTGAGACGCGGGAAGGAAGGGTGGGAGGATGGGAATCCCGGGCGCGCCGTCGAGCCGTGATACCCGCTCTTTTTGGTCTTTGCTTTTGGTGGAGGGGCAAGATCTGGAAAGAGAGGGCTGTACGACGATGATGATGATGGTGCTGTCGCAGCTGTGTTGATGCGCTGGCAGCAGCTGAGGTGCTGCTGCAGGGTGTGATGGCATGGATGTTCGTTTGACGAGTACCTCGGGCCTAAGGTTAGGATGATGAGTGGGACGAGTTGATGAAGATACTGCGAATGAACGGCCATTTTCAAGGCATGTGGGTATTTGGGTGTGGACAGGGAACAGGGCTGTCAGCCTTTTCGGCCGTGTGGTGTCGGCTTGTTGTTGTTGGTTCTCGTTAGCAGTAGGGACGTTGGAGAGGAAGCGAGAGAGAGAGTGAAATACTCCGGAGCATGCATTCGGCTGATAAAGAGCGGTCCTCGCGGGCTGCCCCTGCACAAGGCGCCCAGCCCGTCCGGCTCGGCGAGGCACGGTCCGACCACCAACAACACAGGTTCATGCAGGTTGGTCGCGAGATATCACAGCGCATGCGTTGGATGTTTTCATCAGCCCACCGGGCTTTTGAGCAAAGCACAACAGAAGACTAGATACGAGTGTATTTCACCGTCGTCGCTTGTAAGCACGACGCTCGTCTGGAAGTCTACTCGATGTGCAAGAGAGGCACTGCAAACGGCATCTCATAAAGCCAGCTCCGCGCATAGCGGGACAAGCCCTCGCCTGCAGCGTGCATATGCGCCTTCGCCTCTTCCCCCATAGCCAAGCCGAGAGCCAAAGTTGATGTTTACGCAGTAGCGTTCCCTTGTCGACTTCTGTATCCATTGCACTATTGAAGCGCTACGCGCTTGCCGCATTCCCGTCCGCAAAATTGGACTTCATGTCCCTTGCTGGAGGAGGTGCGGGCTGGCCGGCTGGCTGGCAGGCAAAGACAAGCGACGAGACATAGCTGGTGATTTGCCAACTTCTAGTGGAGTGGTAAAAGTTTGCTGTGCCGAGCGATGAGATCAGATTTTCGGCTTTGAACATAGAGCCATTATTGAGGTCACTGCGAGACGAGGGCCCGGCATTCGACTGCGCTGCTAGAGCTAGCAGTAGGGAATACTCTTGAGAGCATGGTAGATGCGGCATCACGGCCAGGGTCCGGACCATGCTCTCACCACGGCTGACCCTGCAGCAGGCAGGCAGACAGGCAGGGAGGCAATGAATGCGTGCCGTACCGATTCTGCTGCGGGTGCCACGGTCTGGAAGACGTAGCATAAGAAGTGATAGATATCACCCATCATATCTCAGAGCACTACTGTTGGGGAAGCCCGTGTCTACACCTCTGGTTACACCTTGGCGCCATCTATGTAGACGTCGTGCTGATCAGAGGCAAGTCTTGAAACACCAGACCTTGCCTTAGAATGCTTTGAAATCGTTCTTAGCACTCTCTTGTTGCCGTTGGCTTTAATTGCCTCTCGACGTCTTGTGCGCTGCGCCCGTTCGCCTCCGGATGCCATTGACAGAGTGTCCCGCTGTGTGGACAGAGATTGGCATAATTCATTTTCCAAGGACCTAGGCTCAGACTTACCCAAGGACCAGAAGTAGCACCGTAATCACTCCGACCCTTCGATTATTGGTTGCTAGACAAGTCTTCAGCACGAACGTCTGCACGACATCTGCCAGGAACACCGCCACTCTCAGACCGGAATAGCCAAAGTTCGGACGGGCGTTGGACTGTCACCGCCAGATCTCATCATCAGGTACCGGCATCAACGTCGGAGTGTAGCAAACGAAATCGCGGTTCAGCATCAACTCAGCAACCTTAGGTACGTGAATCTCTGGTAGTCGAGAGGAGTGCCGGAAAGCCTGCTTGAAGCCTCCGAGGTCCTTGTCAGTTGGGGTTCCCGCCTTTTTCCGACATGCACCGCCAGAAGTTTGGGTTGAGCCAGCAGCACTACGAGCATGTCGCATTTCATTATCAGGGTGAACTTTTCCCCAAGGCCTTCTACCATGGCTCTTCCGAGGGTCACGTGAGTGCCATCGTGATGCGTCATTTTAGCGTGATATGCATCTTGCTGCAGCAGCCTGCATGTGCGTCGGAAGCGCAAATCTTCTGCAAGCAATTTCATGATTGGCCGCCTTTTTTGGAATTAACGGGGGCTGACCTGCCGGTGTAGGAACAACTCGAACAGTCGCCATCGGTCTCGCCAGAGGAGGAAGATTATTCAGAGGGAGCATCAGGCGAATCGAGGTAAGGTAGACGCCGTTTGAACCGTCCGAGAGAGGTCAGCAGCTCCGGCGGCCTGGCAAAGCAGAGTTGCTGCAACAGTGGTGCTCGTTAAATCGGCGCGGCGCATAAGAACCTTGCGCAAGCCGTGCGAACCTTGCTGTCGCGTGGCCGCCAAGAGCCTCTGAAGATCTGTCTTTCCGGCCGGGCAGAGGGCCGCTCTTAGGGGGTGCGAGCCGTCTCGCACAGTGCCCGCGTGCATAGAGTTGTGCGCTGATGACTGGCTGGCAAGCGACCGTCTTCCAACCCCACCCAACGCAGGCGTGCAGCAGCTGAGGTCGGCGCCGTGATCGGGCCAGCAGCCCGTGCGCGCACATACACGAGACGGATTGCGGCATCATCATCATCCATCATCTCGCTTTTCCGTGCCTTGTTGTGCCTAGGCTTGGGCCAGGATTGTAGGAGTGGCGAGCTGACGAATCAGCAGACAGAAACGCCGGTCTGACCTCGAATAAGTCATTAAGTTCGCGGTTCTAACTTCTGTGACGGGCTCCCAGCGCGCTCGCGGGGTGGACCCGGTACCAGACTCTGACCTTTTCATCGACGGCACAACACGCGGCGCTGTCCCGCCCGACGACCAGTCACAGGCCGCGCTCAGCTGCCGACGCTGTGTGCATGTCGGCACTGTACGTAAACGAGTCCACTCGTCAGCTACCTTACTGCTGCTGCTGGTGGAGTGGGACGAGTAGACGAGCGGACGCGCCTGGGCAGAGGCGACCGACGGCTGCAGCCAGCAGCCAGCGGCCAGCAGCCAGCATCCACCCGGCGGCGTGCAATAATACCTACCTCCCTAGGTACTTAAGTCAGGTCACCTAATAAATAGTGACCTGCAGCAAGAAAAGGCAAGGCAAGGCAAGGCAAGGCGGACCGCTGTCCACGCTGGTCGTGCATTAATTCGCTGCACGGTCCTGCACCCTAAGCTGCTAAAGAGGCGCGTTCCGCTGCCTCTGCCGATCGACCCGCCCTAGCGGCAAGTCGAGGCAGGCCCCAAGCCCTTTAGACCGTCAGCACTCGGCTCCCGTCAGCAATCGCTCAGGCTGCTGGAAGCCACGAGCCGTCTTGCGTCCGTCAGGCGGGCGCTCGTGCATCGGCACCGGCCCTCCCCTCGCAAGGGAGCCAACCCCAAGGGAGGAAGGGCGACATTCACCACACGAGGCGTGGCCACTTAAACTCCCGCAAACCCCACTACCTGTCTTCCGCCCTCGTTTCCTCTCTGTCGGGTCCCTTCGATTTCTCCCGCCCTTCTTCCCGCCCACCAAGCATCCAGCACCACCTCGAGCAGCCCAGCGCTGCCAGCAAACACCTGCATCTCCTCGCTCTCCTCACGCCCTTCCCCCTCGCCATCCCCCCCTCCATCCTCCCCGATCGGCGTCGCGCATCTGCTCCCGTCATTCATCCGCGCCATATCACCCACTGGCGCCGTGCACACCAGTTGAAACGATTACATCACCCCGCGCTCACCTTCCACCGCGCAGCCGTGTTCAGTGTGTCACGCGCGCTCGCCCGAACAGCTATTGTTCGAGCTCGTCTCACACCAAACGCCCTCACAGCACCGTGTCGGCCCGCGCCTCGTGCGACCTCACTTCAACACGACGTGCAGCACAGTTGCGTCTATCACTAAACGGTCGCGTTCCGCCACGCATGCGTGAGTATCGCGCTGCTGCATAAGACCGCCGACACCAGCCGCCTCGCCTTGCCTACCTCACGCCCACGCCGCCGCCTCGCGCAGCTTTGCGCGCACATTAATCCCGACCATGTATCCCAATCCGTCCCAGACACCGCAATGGAACCAGGCTCCGACGCCAACCTCGCAGCCGCCGCCGCCGCCGCAAGGCCAGTGGTCGCCGCAGCCGCCTAACGGGCAGTACACGCCGCGGCAGAATCAGGTAAGTCGTAGCTGCAGCTTGGGGATTTCCCTGGCGACGCCAAGACATCGGGGCCAACTGTACTGTTACGCAATTGCTTTTGGAACTTCAACTTGCACCTCGCTTCTCCACAACACCTACACCTCCATTTCCACATCCGCACACAACAACACCCACCATGGGCGCCGCCATCGATCCCGCGCTCGCGTCCGAAGAAGCTGACACGGGCTCTCCCAAGCAGATTCCACCCATCTCGCAAGCCCTCCCGCAACAACCACCCGCCATGCAAACTCTCCAGCCCCAGCATCCGGACCAGTATCGCGCGCTGCCTGCACCTCCGCAAATGTATGCTCCGCCATACCAGCCGCAGATGCAATACGCGCAACCGCAACCTGCCCCGCGTCAGAGGACCGCGATCGCGTGCAGGTATTGTCGAAGACGCAAGGTACGCGACACTGGTGTGTGAAGACGCGTCGCGCGATATTGACTTGTGCGCGTAGATCCGCTGCTCCGGCTTCGATCAGTCCGAAGACGGGCGCTGCACCAACTGCCAACGTTTCTCGCAGGAATGCGTCTTTACTCCGGTTAGTGCCCAGACACAGGCGTTCGTCCCTGCGCACACTGTCTGGCGAGGCCAGAATCCGCCTGCAAACACCCAGCTGTACGGCGCGTATGGCCAGCCTTTGCCAGCTGGCGGTCGACCCGATCAGTATCCGCCTCAGCAGCAGCCCGGTCAGCAAGGTCCGCCCGGCCAGTACCCTCAACCTCCCCAGGGCTACGCGGTGTACCCGCAGCCCGGCATGCAGCCGCCAGGTCAGCAGGCGCAGACCGGGCAAAAGCGTCCGACTGACGAGCCGCACACGCCGACTATGCCGCCGCCGAACCCGGCCGAACAGCAGCAATTTACCTTTGCTGTTCCAAATCCTGCTGGTGCGTCGCCCGCTTCCTCTACTGCCTCCTCCTTCCATTCCGCGCATGCACCTACACAACCATACTATACCGCGCCTCCTTCTGCTCATCCCTCGTCGCCGTCGAGCGCGTATTCGCTTGACGCGTCGCGCTCGTCATCGTCGCCGCACTCAATGGGTGGCCTGCCTGCTACGCCTGCTACTCTTCCAACGTCATACGCTGTCCAGCCTCCCATGCTCAATGCTGTGGGTGGCTTCGCCGGTACACCACCGCAGAGCACGGCGATGAACGACATGATCAACTCCCAGTTCCAGGAGCAGCAGGCGCAGCAGTGGGCAGCGATGCAGGCGGCGATCAAGCAGGAGGAGCACCAGCGCACCTCTACTGACACCACTATGGTGCGATCGCTCAATCGTGGCCCCATGTAATCGTAGAAACTCCCTCGTGCGTATCGCTGACTTCTTCGTGTTTCGGCAGAATCCAAAGATGCCGGACTCGCTGCTGACGGCGCCGTACCCGCGACGACCGAAGGCGCGGCGGAGAAGCAAGAGGAGGTCCACAGACGCGAGCGCGAGATGAGGGATGCAGGTGTACAGACGGATCTGGCTTTCCCGCCGCAGGGCAAGGAGCTGGACTCTTCGGTCTCGTAAGCGCGCGGAGGCATTCGGATACCACGAAAGCACAATCAACTTCGACAACAAAGCTTACGGCTAGCTGGCTTTTCCTTGGGGGCGCGCCCTGCCTCGAAAATCGGTCATACATGGGTACGGACACGGGCTGCTTCTGCAAGGCGTTACTTGCTTCAGGGAGGCTTTGACTGTTTCTGTCGAGCTTTTTGAGCGTACTGTCATTACAGCATCGGGAGGCTATTCTGAGAAGGTTTCAATCAGCCAGATGGAGACAAAGTGCGGCGTTTTTATCTTTTCCTTGGGCGCGGATATACCAGCTTTACGGCAAGCAAGCTCTTCTTCGAGCTCCAGAGGAGGATGGGTGGCATTGCTGGTCTCTTCGACTAATGTCTTGCTCTACAGTGGAGCGCAGTCTGTCTCGCGACGGACACGAGAGGGATGGAGCGAGGTAGAATAGTATACCAGTTGCTTTGACGCAGAGTGTACGATGCGGCGAGATGCCAGCCAGCTAGCTTTTGCGACTCTCCCGTTCCGCCCCATGGCTTTCTTGCACGTTTGGGAAGGAAGTCAGGTCTGAAGTTGAAGTTGGCATTAAGTGCACGGCGTGAAGCGTCTACGGGCCGTTCCCATGTCCCTTTCTGCACCCATGTGGTTGTCCATCGTCTTGGCCGAAGTGCATCGAGGAACGGCACGAGGCTGCACCCGGACGGCGGCGGGTATGATGGGAGTGACGATGCGGCCGCGGTTGTGGGTTCTATCGGTACATCTACCTAGACATACCAACAGCTACACTCTCTCCAAGTGGAGAGGCCCGTAAGCGACGACGCGATCGGATGCGAACGGCTCAGGCTTCGCCTCAGACAGCACCATGGCTCTCGAACAGTGGGCTCTGCCTCGCTTGCAGCAACTGCTTCCCATCGATGACGACTCGCTCAAGCAGGTCATACGATACACCGATACACTCCCAAAAGACGCCGCTGCGGAACATCTGAAGAACTTATTGGGTGACGATGGGAAGGCGCTGGAGTTCATCTCCAGCTTCAGCTTGCGAAGGCAGAACACACCGCCATCGGCATCACAACCAACGACTCAGGACCGACAAACGGCTCCGGCATCGTCTGCGTCTCCAGCTGGAGTACCGCGGCCAAGTGGGCGTGGTGGCCGAGGAGGGAAGAAGAGAGCAAACATTCATGCGCTGCCGGCAAGGCAGGTCGAGGGATCTGGAAACGTGACTGGTGCGTACCAGAAGCGTAATGAGGATGACTACATGCCACAGTCTGCGAGGGCAAGGCAGACGCACAAGCAGCAGGTGGGCGATAACTTGGCCCTGCGCGAGAGACCGCCCGATGCGACCATGATGCCACTCATCACCGACGACGCTTCTGCGACGACCAAGCCGGTAACCTCGAAGCTACCACCCTCTGCTGCTGGCCCACTCATCTCGGATTCGATTGCTGGGAACAGGAAGAGCCCTGCTGCACCGTCGTCACGAACTTCTTCACCTGCGCCGAAAACCAAAGTCAACATCACTGGTGGCACTGCAATGCACGGCGCCTCGACTGCCCTCTCTGACCTTGACTCCGCGATCAAAAGCCTAGAAATCCAGACCAACCCCTCGCTCTCCCTCTCAGACGCCGAAAACGCAAAACGAAAGTGCAACTGCATGGCCACTCGCCACCCACTCCTAGACATTTCTCCCAACTGCCTCAACTGCGGCAAAGTCATCTGCGTTAAACAAGGGCTAGGCCCTTGCACGCACTGCCACACACCCCTAATAACCTCTGACGAAATCACCAAAGTCCTCCGCGTTCTTAAAGAAGAGCGCGGCGAAGAGAAAATGAAAGCGAACAATGCCGCGCACAAGAAACCCGATGTCAGCCAAGGCAAGCCTCGCGCCTTCACCGGCCGGGATTTCCTCGCGCAAGCTTCTTCGTCTAGCCGCTCGTCTCCGCTGTCTTCAACCCCTGCGACACCAGCTGGTTCCGACGACGAAGCATCCGATAAGGCCAAAGCGCACAGAGACAAGCTGCTTACATTCCAAGCCAACAACGCTAGGAGAACACAGATCCATGACGAGGCTGCCGACTATGATATCCCCGTCTCGGGCACGAACATGTGGGCGAGCCCCGCCGAGCGCGCGGCCCAGCTGAAGCGGCAGCAGAAGGTTCTGAGGGAGGTCGAGTGGAATGCCCGGCCCGAGTACGAGAAGAGGCAGGTCATCGCTTCCATTGACCTCAAGGGGGGAAAAGTCGTGCGCCGGATGGCGGAGGTTGAGAAACCTGATTTCTCTGCCGATGACACCCCTCAGGATTCCGAATCAGACTACCAGGTCCCAGCTCCTCCGCAGAGCCAGAGTGGCGGGAAGGGCGCGTTCTCTCAGAACCCGCTGGCGGCTGGTTTGATCAGGCCAAAGGCTAGACAGGATCGGGAGAAGGGAAAGGGTGTGGTGAGGGCCAAGACGGATACGTGGCGGAGGGTGCAGATGGATGAGGATGATAATGAGGCTTGGATCTTGGATGGAGGGGTTTATGGTGGGCAGCAGGTACCCGAGGATAGGGTGTTGGGCGCTGAAGAGCATGCTTTTGGTGCTGTGACCGGGTAAGTTATTGGGCACGCGAGCACGGTACGGTGAGGTTGGGTGGACAATGGTTACTGTGGACTACTACGATGATGATACCCCCATGGTGAAACGACTTGGTTTGTGGGAGTTGAAGGGGGCCGTGTTGTGAGCTCTGCAACTACAGTCGTTACTACTCTGACACGCATGACGAGTAATGACGGCTTAAGGGAGTCGACGTCGACCGCTGTGTTCTTGAGAGTTCTACCATAAGCTTCTCGTGCAGAGACGAGCGGTCACACGTACCACTCTACAGCTCAGACAGCCATTATAACAGCATGGTCTCGAATGACTATGTCATGTCCCCAAAGACTGAGACTTCCACCTTCCGCGAAGGCTTCCACACCAATATGATCGTGATATTATTCCCAAAGAAATTCGTCTGCGTCACGAGCACGTAGAACCGAAATTCACCTTATTTTACTCGTCTTAGACTATTGTACCTCACATTAATACTACCTTACCTATGTAGGTACAGTACATTGCAAGATGCTAAGGTATGCTATGACTCTCGAATTACTAATTAGAAGCAATCGAGACGAAACGCTGCATAATTAATCTCAAGTCATTGGATCTGCACTTAGGTACCTTGGGTAATTCGCTAGTCACTACCTACCTCTAATCTTATTTGCTCGATACGTAGGTACCTTGATATACAATATCATTTCACTCTCAACAGCAAAGACTTTTGCTGGTAGTTCGTGATGAGGTAATTTTTTTATGAACGGCACTCTCTGACGAGACTGATCGAGGTTTACACCGATATGCTTGCTTCGTGCCAGCAGCTGGGCCTGGGACTGGGGTACTGTACTACTTAAGGAAGGAAAGGTAATGATAAGGTATGTAGTATCGGATCCCGCAAGTCTCGAATTCCCCCCAATCACGTACTTTTAAATGTGAGGTACCAGCGCTAATGGCGGGCTTTGAATGACTACCTAACTAGGAAGTATTGACCTTGACTGTTTGGAGAGTCTGGGTCAAAGGTAAGTGTAAGTAAAAACTTCGGTGCGGTTCGAGCAGGTGGTGCTGCCGCTCAGGCTGCCGAGCTGGGAGGAGGTCGATGACGATGATGGTCGTGCGCTCATGGTGCCGATAGTCAGCGGTGGTGATAGTGGAGGGAGGGTGCTGGGGTCTGTGGCGCTGGTCGGGACGTTGGGTGGTGAAATCGTAGATGTGGTGTTTGATGGGGAGGGTGTTGCTGGAGATGACGAGGAGGAGGTTGAGGGTGAGATGCTGGATGGCGATATTGTCGTTGCGGGCGGTGGTGAAGACTGAGGTGGAGAGCTGGATGACGAGCTGCTGCTCGACGTCGAAGCAGTCGATGTCTCTATCGTCATCGCCGCTGTCGTCGTCGTCGTCGTTGTCGAGATATCAAGCGAGGTACCTCCGACAAAGCTCACCGTCGGACCCCCCGCCTCCGTCCCGCTCGGCACGGCAGAGCTGGACGACCCAACCCCACCACCACCAACCGCATCATTCCGCTCACAATACCAAACATCAATCGTCGCAAACCCACCACACTGCTCCCTCTCATCCCCCGTACAAGCATACGCCGCATCAACACACGTCACCAAAACCCCGGACCCAGAAACCGTACTACCCTCGACTACCAGAGCATGAGGCGCCGTGATCGCGGAGCCGCAGAAACATTGCGAGCTGTGTGCGGTGGCGAGAGAGAAAGTATCAGTTAATTGCTCCGCTATCCCCATATGCCAGGCGGGCGGGTTTGATGAGGGAGGGTGGGTGTGTGATTGGAAGGTGGTGCATACGTACCCGTATTCTACGCCTGCGTAGCTGTAACCGCCTGTCAAGCAGGTTTCGATGCAAATCTCCTGAGTCATGTTGGTGCTAGCGAGCTGCGTCTGCTGGTCCGCCAAAGCGCGCCCGGCGCCGTCGTCGTCGTAGCAGCCGATGTACTCGCAGCCGTTCACGAGAGGCAGCTCCGTAGGGTCCGGAGGTGGCGACGGTGCTGAGGTGGCGGTGGTGGTGGTGGGGTAGTGCGTAGCCGTGATGATACCACCGGGTCTTTTTGAGGCGCGCAGGAATCAGTCAATCAGTCTAACAGCTCGTTGTCGTTCAAACAAGCCACACCCCCCCTCCCCCCCCTCTTCCGTCCCCTAACTCACTCCACACTTCACACTCATAAGGGCAAATCGGGGAGACTCACGTATGCGGATTCTCATTACAAACCCCACCCACACAGAAAAACTCGGTACTAACAAAACTCGTCGTCGCGCCCCCAGCATCCGTCACAACAACCCCAGTCTCCATCGACCCTGTAGTAATCGGGCCATAATAACTCACGCTCGTCTCCACCCCATCAACCACCGTGGGAATCGCCATAGCCGGGCCATTATAAGTACAAACCGCGTCAGGGCTGGGATCCACAAACGCCGGGCCTGCCAGCTCATACATACTCAGGCGGAAAAACCCCCCGCAGCGCTCGCTGAGCGCCGACGCGCAGCACGTGTAGCATTCGTTCTGGCAGGTTACGGGGCTGGCGCCGTTATCGATCGTGTTGCCGCAGTAGCATTCCCCGCCATTTTCCAGCCCAAAGTACGTGTAGCCCGCGCAGAAATTCGCGCAGGCTTCGACGTTCTGGGCGCCGTAGGGGGTGGAAGCGCCGTTGAGAGCGCGGGCGTCTACGCCCGGTTCGTCGTAGCAGCCGATGTAAGTGTAGTTCCCTGAAGGCCCGATGGCGGTGTCGATGATGAAAGAGTCGCTGACGTAGACGTAGCCGGTGGTGTTGGCGGCGGCGGAGACGGCTGCGCCGGGCTGAGCGTAGAGATTGTAGGCTTTGTAGCCGCCGCAGAATTCCGACGAGTTGCCTGCGCAGGCGTAAGCGGGGTTTGTGCAGCTGAGGCCGTATTCGGTGGAGACGGCGGAGCTGCCGTTGGCGAGGGTGTTGCTGCAGTAGCATTCCGAGCTGTATTCCACGCCCATAAAGGTGTAGCCTGAGCAGAATTGGGCGCAGATTTCGACCGTCATTTCAGGGTTGGAGCCTGCGGGGCCTAGGAGGGAATCGCCGGCGAGAGCGCGAGAGTTTTCGAGTTCCCTGTAGCAGCCGATGTAGGAGAAGTTGAAGCCGGGGTTCGTAACGGTCTGTGGTGATTGCGCCGTAGCCATGTTGATGAGTAGTATGAGTATGGTCGAGGTGATTGTAGAGACTGTGATGCGTGCCATTGGCAAGCGTGATGGTGAAGGTGGGAAGTAGCACGCTGTCGGTGATCACACTGTGGGGACCTGAAGGCCTAATGGTAGGACAAAGCAATTGCGTGGAAGCTGTATTAGTGCTGATACACTCACAGTAAGAAAAGAAGGTTTGGGAGGAGGTACTTGCCATGTGCCTTCATGTGGCCAAGTCGTATTGACAGAATCTCGCATTCCTGCAAGGCATGAACAGAGGTATGCTAGACTTCGCGACCGAGACCACGGCCGCGGGTCTTTTGACTCGCTCCTAAACGACACAGGCTGCGTCGATGTGATAGCATACAGCTCTCCTGGTTGCAATTCATCTTTTGATTCGTCTATTTCGACGATGGAAAAAGGCGGAACTCGACGTTCAGCATCCAATCAAGATTGCAATTGGAAGGAAGTGTGTGCGACATCCGGAGCGAGTAATACGCACAAGCTTACCGCAGACATTCCTTCTTCATTCGTTGCCTTAGCCTCGTGGAAGATATGTTTTCAAGCACGTGTTGCTCCCTCGTCAACTTGTAAGATCTGCAATACAATCCCCTTCAAACGGCAGCAGCCTGGCAGCGGCCGGAGAGGTAGCGGTACAAGCTGCCCATCCCACTAAGTAGCCGTCCCCTTCGCCACCTGCGCAAGCGCCTGCGCATCTCCCTCAGGCTTTCCCTCCCCATCCGTCGGAACCCTCTGATCCGCAAATGCAAGAAACACAGCCTCAAAATGCCCATCACTCTTATAGTGAAAAATCAACGCCCCGTCCTTTCCCACAGCGTTGCCGAACGAAGCGTCATTGCCCTGATTCATATGCACATCGTGGATTCCCGTTCCGTAGTCCGAGCCGAAGACGTAGACGTTCGCTTCGTCTTTGATGGCGTCGTTCAAAATCGGCTTGAGCTGGTCGAGGATATCGTTGTTGGGTCCGCTTTGGCTGTTAGGCAGCACGCGGCCTTCGGAGAGATCGAGGAGGGCGGGTTTCGTGCGGATGTAGTCTAGGCTTAGGGCTGTTCCGCTTCCGTTGTCGGCGGTGGCGGGGTGGAAGCCTTGGTCTAGGGATGTGAGGGTTTTGGTGATGGGGTGGTGCCATTGGCGATGGAGCCAGTAGACTAGGCGGTGGTCGGCGGAGGTGGAGGCGACGTTGATGTCGGCCTCGCGGGTTTTGTCGCTGCCGTCGGAGAATTTGAGGGTGATGTGGGGGGAGTCGTCTTGTTGGAGGGTTTGGGAGGTGAAGGATTGGGGGATGCCTTTCCAGACGCCGTAGTCTTTGATGCTGGACATTGTGGCGGTGGAGTGCGAGAGTGTTTGTGTTGATAGTGGGAGTTGGTGAGAGAGACTGCGTGTGTGAGGAGAGAGAGAGAGAAGTTGCTACGATGCTCGTGAGATGCTCTTTAGTATCTGACCTACCTGCTTGCGACGTTTGGAACGTCATATGGCGGCAACCTGTTCGAACACGTGCGTCACGCGATGGCAGTGAAGCCGGTCCACATGCAGCTGGTGCACCTGCATGGACGCGACGCGTTCCTGGATCACGTCCAGCGCGAGACAGGGCGTCTCAGACGGAGGCGTGATAGCAGGCGTGCGGCCGATTGGAAGGTGCTGCTGCCTGCCCACCTCAGCTTAGGTTGTGCATGCGACCGGCGAGGATCATCTTCCTCAGGCCACTATTTTATTCAAATGCTCGTGCTTGTGAGCAAGATGCTCTCAGTCACTTGACTGTCTTGGTTGACTGTCTCGGCAATGTTGCCTGTGGACATTGAGTACTGTTCTGTCCTGCTTGAGCCGGCGACGGGAGGGACGTCCATGGGTGTGTACATGTAGTAGACGACAGAACGAGAGGTGCATTCCAGTTGCTCTAGCTGTTCCGGACGGCAACGGAAGCGCCAACGGGAGCGCCGACGGAAGACGTGCCGCGCCGAGCCGAGCCTTGCCCTGTTTGTCATGACGTCGAAAATCAGATGCCTGCACGTGGAGTGTGTGCCTGAAAACACACTGGACCTGTCAGGCTGTCAGGCTGTTAGGCTGTCACAGTGGAGGGACGTTGTATACAACAGCCCCGCCCTGTCTTTACTGTGTACCGGCAATAGTCGAGGAGCAGAATAGGGTGGTACCCCCTTCAAAGAGACAGTCAGCACGTGGCCGACGATTAAGAACATGCTCGATTAACTCGCGCGGTTGATCAATCCGGCCTCTCTACGATGGACTTCAACAACCTCCTCGCCCAGGTGGCCCACCACTTCTCCGCCGTCCGTCCCATGATACCCATGTACATCCACCTCATCCTCTCCGCCCTCTTTCCCATCTACGCCGGCGCTCACGCCTCCCTCTCTCGCCCATCCTCAGCAGCCAAGCCACCGAAGAAAAACAAGAATAGCGTCTCAGGTGATGAGGATGATGAGGATGATGAGGAGGAGGAGGAGGAGGAGGATGCTGTCCAGAGAATGGAAGGTCTGTCTCCAACAGATGCCATCGTCTTTCCTATCACCGCCGGCATTGTGCTGGCGGGCTTGTACTGGTTGATCAAACGGTACGGCGCCGACCTCATCAACCTGATCATGGGTTGGTATTTCTCTGGCGTCGGGCTATACTCGGTAGGCAAGCTGGTCAACGACGCCCTCAACATGGGAACCAGCTTCCTACTGCCAGACTTCGTCGCAAGCAAAGGCAGGCTATGGAAAGCCGAGAATGGCAAAAAGCGATACGTCGCAGTAGGCGAACAGGACAGCAACAAAGTAGAGCCGCAAGACATCCTCCTCCAACCTTCCCCACTTACACCCGTAAACCTCTACGAAGGCTTCTTCGACACCATCTGGAGCTTCCGCCAAACCATCAAACAAAAGTACACCACCAAAGCCTTCGTCTACGACACCTTCGACTTCAAAGCCAACCTCACCCTCGTCAACGCCCTCTCCGCCGTCCTCGGTCTCAGCTCCATCCTCTACGCCAACCTGGTCTCCAAACCCTGGTACCTGACCAACCTCCAAGGCTTTGCCGTCAGCTACAGCGCCCTGCAATTCATGTCCCCGACCACCTTCGCCACCGGCTCCCTCATCCTCACCGGCCTCTTCTGCTACGACATCTGGGCCGTCTTCTTCACGCCCCTCATGGTCACCGTAGCCAAGAACCTCGACCAACCCATCAAACTCGTCTTCCCCCGGCCCGAAGAAGCCAGCTCAACCCCCGGCGAGCCCCCCGTGCAAACTTACTCCATGCTCGGCCTCGGCGATATCGTCCTCCCCGGCCTCATGATCGGCCTAGCCCTGCGCTTCGACCTCTACATGTTCTACCTCCACCAACAAAAAACCCGCCAAACCAGCAAGCCTAACACCCTCACCGCCTCAGGCACACAACAACCCACCGAAGAACTCCCAAAACCCCCTTACATCCCACCAACAG
The DNA here is from genome assembly GCA_005059885.1 of Salinomyces thailandicus. Lineage (NCBI taxonomy): Eukaryota > Fungi > Ascomycota > Dothideomycetes > Mycosphaerellales > Teratosphaeriaceae > Salinomyces > Salinomyces thailandicus. The sequence continues at coordinate 1,154 of NAJL01000084.1, read as the reverse complement.
GCCACCAAGGCGAGAAATTCTGGACGCGCTCCCTACCCCCCTCAGCCAACATACCTGCCAAACTCACCGCCTCTTCAACATTCCCAAAACCCTACTTCTTCGCTTCCATGCTCGGTTATGTAGCGGGTATGCTCGCTACACTAGCCGTCATGAGTGTCTTTCAGCATGCGCAGCCCGCTCTCCTGTACCTCGTGCCAGGCGTGCTTGGGAGCCTGTGGGGCACGGGTTTGGTGAGGGGCGAGTTGCGGGAGATGTGGGGGTTTAGCGAGGCGATTACGGGGGTGCAGTTGGATGATGAAGAGCTTAAGAAGGTCGCTGAGGTGGAGGAGAGGGAGCGCAAGCGGAAGCGTGAACTCGGTCTTTTTGGGAGGTTGTGGGATGAGATTTTTGGGGGTGGGGAGGGGGAAGGGAATCGGGATGGGAAGGTTGACGGGGGAAAGCGGGATTCTGATGGAGCGAGGGATGGCGATGATGGGGTGCTGGTGGCGTTTTCGGTCGTGCGGTTTCATGGCTTTGCGGACAAGAAGGTGAAGCGGGGGGTTTCCTGAATCCCTTACGGCTGCTCGGCGTCGTGAGGTTGAGGGTTTTTCTGAGTCGAGTTTGGGGGAGCATGTTGTTGATGCTGTGCTTGTTGATGGCGATGCGAAGGGGTTTCTGGTGGTGGAGCTTGGGTTTTGCATTGCTTGGTTGATGGATTGGTTGGTAGATTGGTAGATGGGTTGGTTGGTAGATTGGTTGATAGATTGGATGGGTGAATGTATGCATGGTTGAGGTGGGCTGGGCTGGGCTTCTGATTGTGGGGAGAGGTGGTGTTCGTGGCCTTTGTGGAGTGGCTGTGCCTTGTTTACAGAAAGATTCACAAACACACATTCACACATGGACACACACACATGCAGACATGCAGACATTCCCTCTCTCTCTTCCTCTCTCACTTCTCTCCCTCTCTCTTACTCTTCCTCTTTCCCCCTCTCTAAGCTCCTCTCCCTCTCTCTTATTCTCTCCCCCTTTCTAATTTCCTCTCCCTCTCTCTTCCTCTCTCTTCCTCTCTCTTCCTCTCTTCCCCTTTCTCTTCCTCTCCCTCTCTCGCCTTCTCTCCCTCTCTCGCCTTCTCTCCCTCTCTCGCCTTCTCTCCCTCTCTCGCCTTCTCTCCCTCT
>NAJL01000083.1:0-70883 GCA_005059885.1 Salinomyces thailandicus | reverse complement strand
AACCCTAACCCTAACCCTAACCCTAACCCTAACCCTAACCCTAACCCTAACCCTAACCCTAACCCTAACCCTAACCCTAACCCTAACCCTAACCCTAACCCTAACCCTAACCCTAAACCCTAAACCCTAACCCTAACCCTGTAGTAGGCAATAGGGTGCTAGTAGATCTGCCGGCCCTCGACGTCGTCCTGTTGCGGCTATAGGAGTATCCTAGCGTACGTAGCGTCGCTAGCATCCGTGATAACTATACATAGGAGCGTAGGGTCGTAGTATCGGAGGACTAGCGCTTTAGAGAAGGCCCCGCGAAGCTCCCGAAAGGACTCCGCGGCGGCCTCTAGCTACTCCTATCCGCGCTTAAGGTGCTTTAGATCCTTCTTCTTACCCGTCTACGCGCCCTCCTGCTAGGCTAGCTTAACGAGGTCGTTAAGGGGCCTCGCGATAAGCGAGTAGTTATAGATAAAGCGGCGGTAGAAGTTAGCGAAGCCTAGGAACACCTGAATATCTCTATAGGCCTTAGGCTCGGGCTACTCGGCGATAGCCTATACGCGAGCGGGATCTATGTAGATGCCTCTCGTGGATATAATAAAGCCTAGGAATTCTACGGTCTTTGTGTAGAAGGTGCACTTACTACGCTTTCCGTATAGCTTCTAGTCCCGAAGCCTTTCTAGGACCATCCGGACGTACTCGATGTGCTCCTCTTCGTTGTCTGAGTAGATAAGGATGTCGTCGAGGTATACGACACAGATGTTGTCTAGCAGGCCCCCTAAGGCCTTGTAGATGTACGACTAGAAGCTAGCAGGAGCGTTAGCTAGGCTAAAGGGCATTACGGTGTACTCGTAGTAGCCGTAACGCGTACGGAAGGCCGTCTTCTACTCGTCCCCTTTACGGATCCGGAGCCGGTAGTACGCGTCGCGGAGGTCTAGCTTCGTGTAAATGCTCGCACGACTAAGCCGGTCTATAAGTTCGCTAATAAGCGGAAGGGGGTATCGGTTCTTAACCGTGATCTTGTTAAGCCCGCGATAATCAATACAGAGTCGCAGGCTCCTGTCCGCCTTAGAGACGAAGAGTATCGGAGCCCCCGCGGGGCTCTTACTAGGGCGAATCCACCCCTTCTCTAATGCCTTATCTAGGTACTCCCGTAAGACGTCGAGCTCGCGCCCCGAGAGGTTGTAGATAGGCAGGTAGGGAGGGGCTATGTTCGCTTCTAGGTCGATCGCGTAGTCGTGTTCCGAGTGCTAGGCGAGCGTACCGGCGAGTTCGCTGTCGAACACGTCGTCGTACGGCTCGCACTACTCGGGGAGTTCCTCGTCTAAGATAGCGGCGACTAGCGTGTAGAAGGCCTGACTAGGGAGGCCTTTTAGATCCTCGTATCCTTCGTATAGCTATCGGAGCCGCTACTATTTAGGGAATACCTCCGCTACGGCGATCTCTATGCCTTTCTTTAGCGGCTGTCGCTAAAGTAGGACTACGCGTCCCCGTAAGGCGGCCGCGTGAGGCCCGGTTATAGAGGGACTTTCGGCGTGGTCGCCTAGGCTCGCGAGGTAGGCGATAAACGCCTGCTCGCCCCGTTCTACGTAGCCTATAAGGTCGTTTACACGACTCTCGAAGCGGATTGCGCCCTTGCCTACGGCCGGGTTGTCGCCGTAGACGAAGTCGTAAGGGCGGAAGGTAAGGAGCGCGTTCGCGTAGTATAGCTAGTCGAAACCTAGCACCGCGTCGAACCCCGTGAAGTCGGCGCCCTAAAACGTCTAAGTATACTCGCGAGAGAGGCTAGAGCCGTCGCGGGCCTCGACGCCTATTTAACGCGCCTTGTAGACGGTTATTAGGTGGTTATTCAGGAATTTAGCGTGAGGGCGCTGCCTACTAGGCTTTACGGTGAATCCGAACGCGTACGTAAGGTCCTTACGGATTAGGTTGATGCTACACCCGGAGTCGACTAGTACGCGGACCTCGACCTATAATCTGTCGGGGATACGAAGGCGAACCTTTTTTACGATTCGCTTCGCCTCTAGGGCTACCGAAAGGTCCCTAAGAGAGGCGATAAGAGCGCCTACTACCTCTAGTAGCCCTAGGCTTTTCCCTAGTTATCTACCTTAGGGTGTGCCCCTTAGGTTCCGCGATCGCGGTTGCCCTTGTTCTTCTACTACGAGCCCCCCCTAATATATAGGGTCGGCGTAGAATGTTAGCTGTCTAGGTTAGATTCAGACTGCTTACCTATAGCGTCCGTCCGCGGGCGGTCCTTTTAGTCGCGGCTACGACTCGCCTTCTTCTCCCGCGAGGGGTCCGAGGCGGCGCCGGTATACGGCTTCTTCTCCTCCGGGCGCTTATTGACGATATAGCCGTTATGCTCTAGTACGGTGACTATATTGATAAGCGCCTTAGGCGAGGCATAGTCGCGCTATTCAGGCCTGTAAGCCGCGAGCGACCGCTTAACGTCGTTACGGAGCCGGTAGTAGAGGTCGTACAGGCGAGGGAGCCTCGCGGCGTCCTCTAGGACCGCTAGGTGCTTCTATAGGTAGAGGTCCCCCGAGAGGGGGGCTTCGGCTACGTCTAGCGCCGTTTTAAAGTCGACTAACGAGTCGTAAGCTCGCTAGCGCAGCTTACGCTAGGCGTTAAACAGCTACTAGTTCCGGATGTCTAGGGGTAGTAGTAGGCCGTCGAGGCGTTCTATAAAGGGCTCCTAGTAGGTGATTTTCCTAGCGGAGACCTTAGCGCTAAGCGTATCGCGGCGGCTGCCTAGGTCCTTAACTAAGTCGAGGCCGCGAAGGGCCTAGAATAAGACCCTTACGTCGTAGAGGCTATCGAGCTCTACTACCTCGGGCTTACGGCCGACGAGCGTTATACACTCGTTGTTTAGGGCGCGTTTCTACGCGTCTACGTCTCCCGCCGTAAGCGAGGAGAGGGAAGGGGTCTTACCCTTTAATAGGTTATTTAGGTCCTATCGTATATTGTATATATCCGAACTGCCTAGGTCCCTAGGGGACTTACGACTAGCCCTAGTACTCGCGCGCTTACGCTTCCGCTAGACCTCCAGGAGGGCCCCGAGATCTTCGGTTATAAGCTTTAGCTCCTCTATTGTACTCGTCAGAGTTAAGGTGAGGCCTTAAAGGACCGTCTTATTCGGCTCTAGGGCCTTCCTAGTAGCTGTCGTAAGTCGCTATTTAAGCTAGATAGCCCGCTTAAGGTAATCCTAGATCTAGTCGTCTTAGTCAACTGCATCTAGGTTATAAGGGGGGTCGTAGACCGCGCCCTACAGCTTATCGACCTTTGCTTCGAAGTAGTTCGAGGCCTCGGAGTCCGGGTTCCTTAGGGTCGTCGCGGGCGACTCACAGGAGGTAACGACGTCCTCCTATAGGATTTCCTCGATACGTCCTATACCTGTAGCTAGCTCCGCGGTACCCCGTAAGGTAGCCGTAGGCTCTAGCTAGGCAGAGTTCCTAGTACTACGGGAGGGGCCCGTTTGGGGTGTTTGTCCCGTTATAGCTCTTTCGAAGGTTTAGTCTTATAGAGAGTTCCGGGCGGCACGCGGAAGGCTCTCGGGCAGTCGTGTCGGATAAGTCGTCTAATTTCGATATAGCTATCCGCCTGTAAGAGGACAATAAGGTATTCAAATATAAGGTTACGATAGTAGACAGGGCATCGAAATATAGGGTATAAATCAGATACGCTTGAATACCTAAGGATTCTATAGGAGAGGCCTAAGGGGAGAAAAGATATAGGTAGTAGGCGCTAAGCCCCGTGTAGGCCCCGAGAGGGCCCCGAGTAGGGGCGCTCGCAGGGCGCCCGTAAGGCCTCCGAGAGGGCTCCGGCTGGCGGTGACATGACAAGGCCCGAGGGGGGAAAAGATATAGTTAGTAGGCGCTAAGCCCCGTGTAGGCCTTAAGAGGGCCCTAAGTAGGGGCGCTCGTAGGGCGCCTATAAGGCCTCCGAGAGGGCTCCGGCTGGCGATGACATAACACTAACCAATTAAGACAGTACTTATTCACTAGACTTCGGAGCCGACAGCGATTCCAAAAACCGGTCGATTACGCGTATCTCCAGAAACAATATCTCGTCCATACTCATCAATTGCTAGGCCCCTAGCTACTATGTCTGAGTCCACTACTAGTAGCGTCGTCCGTTAGTTAGTCAAAGCCTAGGAAAATGCCCGAAAAGGTAAAACCACATAAGATAGAGCTCGCGGAGACGCAAGTTAGCTGCTCGTGCGGGCAGCGAGGTGCCTAGCGAACGGATGTTCGTGCAATCCACGTGGCGCGCTTCGGGGCATGGGCTTGAACCCTACGGCTATGAACATCAAGACTTAGGCCTGACGGGGAAAGTCAGTAGTACCTTGTTGTTCGAAGTGTTGAAGAGTATTCATAAGGCTCGGCCGGCTACTACGCGGAAGCTCGCATTCAAGCTTGTTTGAGAAGACGGGTGCCCCGTTGGCGCCGATTACGTAGCCGGAGGAGTTTGTGACCCAGGGTCGGGATGAGTATAAGGAGTTTTGGCAGAGGCATGATGCGAGGGATGTTGATGAGTAGACATTGTGTGGTCTCTGCAAAGAAAATTGCGGCTCCGGTGTTTTGCGGTACTTGCAGAATTTATCATTGTCGGTTGCGTTGTGGTTCGGCCCACCATTCAAAAGGGTTTTGTTCTTCGTCGAGACATCCCACCCATCCGTCCGTCTGTCACCGACTATCGTAGACCACCTCGCTCCTTCCCTTCATCGCCTCCTCCAGCCCGGACCTAATAGAGTGCACAAACTCTTCAGACACAAACGCCACACCCAGCTCCTGGCTCGTAAACCAGCTCGCGCGGTCCATGTTGCCGCTCCCGTGCACGACTACACGGTCGTCGATGATGGTTAGTTTGAGATGCGATTGCGTGGGTTCAGCATGAGCTCGATCGCCAGCTGTGCGTGAGCGGTGGTACTCGATCGTGAGTCGTCCCGGCTTACTAGCCTGACCAAGCAGGCCGGACTCGAGATCATTCTCGAGAAGGGTGGCGGTGTGAGGGTGGCGCTGCTGCTGAAGGAGCTGTTGGTGTTGATTGCGCAACCAGTGCATACAGCGCGCGTTAGTTGTCCCCGCGGTGACGAGTTGCTCGAGGACCATTAGTTTCTCGCTGGTCATGACGTGGAGGTTGACGCCGCGTTTGAGAGCACCGAGGAGCGCAGCGAGAACGGGTTGAGCGGTGAGGTTCGGTGTCTGGATGAAGATTGTCTTAGTGGCGCGGGCGAAGAGGGTGAGGAGAGTCAGGTTTAGTGGTGTTGGAGGTGGCTGGGCCGGGGGTTGCCACGGGAGACGCAGATGTGGATTTTGATGGTGTGGGGAAGGGAGGAAGATGGAGGGGATATCGGCAAGAGAAACCTTGCGGGTGGCGAGCAATGAGGCGTTTGATGGTTGGCGTCTGGTGTCGATGTTCTTCTGACTGGTAGTGGTAGCGGTTCCGGGAAATGCAAAATCTCTAAAAGCCGCCCAGAAGCTCCGCCAAAAGCGAACGAACTGCTCGACTACGGGCCCGTTGAGCTCCAGACACCCTTCGAACCATTCCTCCCAGCTGACGTTGCAGGATGGAAGAAAGACCTTGTGCCGATCAATGATGATGAATTTCGGATGCATAACGCTAAAGGGCAGGACAAAGACGCTTTTGATCTCCAAATCAAGGCCCTGTAACTCTTCCGGCGATGGTAGACCGAACGTCGATTGCCAGGTATCCGGTGGATACGTCTTTCCATCTACGGAAGGCGTATGGAGCAGTTTCTGCAAGAGCGAGGACGAGGAGAAGTAGATGCGGACTCTGATGGTCGTGCGAGCCTTGGATGCTTTGACAGCCAGCTTATGTAGAGTGTCGGCCAGATCGTCGGAAGTGTCGGAGCGAGCCCAGAAGCAGGTGACGAGGATGACTTCGCATTGGGCTTCTTCGATTGCCGGTAGGATGGCGGAACGATAGACACTATGGCCTGTGCCGAACGTAACGCTTCCTATGTTCGCGGTAGAAGCGAGGGTGGCGGGATCAGAAGGCCAGTAGGATGGGATGTCTTGCTCTGCGAGACGTAGGATGTCATGGTTGGAGAGCCTTTCGGCGAGCGCGGTCGTGAGAGTGGATACCTCCATCGACGACGATGTACGGCGGAGAGAAATCACCAGATCTTCCAGAACGGCGCTGTCGACGCTGTCTGCTTGGTGGTGACGGGTCAGGAGCGGTGTTGTTGATCACGGCGGGGCGCAGGAGCGTGCGGGTGTGATGAAGTAGACGGTAGGCATATTTCACACGTTGGACCTACTATACGTAAGGGGAAGGCGCGCAAACGAGCGAGAAGATACACAGCCGGCTCAGACAGAGTAGCATGAGTAGCCTGAGGGGGGATGATGATAATGATCGAATCCAAATGACGATCTCGAAGGAGGTGATGTATAGTTCGACAGGCCGAAAGTAGAAGTCGTGGTCGAAGCACAGACCATTGACCTGGACAAGCGGGGCATGTGACAGTACATCCATCTCCACTAGCTGCCCGTACATCTACCTCCTCACCCCCTCTCCCTCAACAATACCACCCTGCAGCTCTCTGCGCGTGTGATGCGGCTCGCATAGCCACTCGTTGGGTTTCCGAGACCGAAATGGCGCCCTCCCGAGTATCCCCACCCCCAGCCGCCGCGAGCGACATCTCCAAAGGCCTCACCAAGCAACAGTCAGAAGAATGGGACAAGAATGGCTATCTCCTCATCCCCGACGCACTCTCCCCCGCCCAGGTCAAGGAGCTGCTGAACGAGTCCTACAAGATGCTCAACGAGTTTCCCCTCGACGAGCACCCTATGACCCGCTTCTCCACCGGCGAGCAGAGCGACCACGTTGGCGATGACTACTTTCTGACCTCGAGCGACAAGGTCCGCTTCTTCTTCGAGGAGGACGCCTTTGACAACGATGGCAACTTGACGAAACCCAAGCATCTCGCCATCAACAAGATTGGACACTACCTGCACCAGCTCTCGCCTTCCTTCAACCGCGCGAGCATCACCTCGCAGAATGCGAACATCGCCCGGGATCTAGGTTTCAAGGACCCGCGAGTGTTGCAGTCAATGGTCATCTGCAAACAGCCTGAAATAGGAGGTCGGGTCCCGCCGCATCAAGACTCGGTCTTCCTCTACACCGACCCGCCGTCAGCGGTCGGCTTCTGGTATGCGCTGGAGGATTGCACGGTGGATAACGGGTGTCTATCATTCGCAGCTGGAAGTCACAAACGCGCGCCGATTAGAGATCGCTTCGTGCGGAATGATGACGGGACAGGAACGGTGTTTGCGCCGAACGCAGGCAGCCAGTGGCCGCGAGGACTAGAAGAAGACGAAGAGGTGAGGAAGGAAGTATACGAGCTCGGCGAGGTGAAGGCGGGCACGTTAGTGCTCATCCACGGCAATTTGCTGCACAAGAGTGAGAAGAACACGAGCAAGAAGGGTCGGATGATCTATACGTTCCATGTCATTGAGGGCGAGAATGGATACGACGAGCGGAATTGGTTACAGATGCCGGACAATGACCAGGGCTTTACAAGGTTGAATGAAGCTATGCAATGATCTTCATGCGCAAAGCTTTTCCCTCTTGGCGTGGGAAGACTTTGCTTTTGTCCGTCCATTCAAATATATACCTCATTACCTTATACTAATTAGAGCAGATGAGCATCATGATGATGCCGGCCAAACAAGTCGTCACGTACCACCATACAGTCGTGCACTGCTACTGAACACCAGCGACTGGACCTCAACTCAACTGCCTCGCCATCGCCTGCGCCGTCACGTTCATCATCCTGAACGTCGGATGCAAACTATTCAGCCAAAAATACTCATCTACTGGCAGCGAGCAATTCGGGTTAAAAGTATACCAGCTCGGCGTCCCATCCATATACGCCTCGCAGTAGTCCGTCGTGTTTCGATACGCACAGGTCTCTGAGTGCGAACACGGGTCGTCCAGCACCTGCTCGAATAAGCTATGCGCATCAAAGACGAACGTCGTCGCATCAACGTAAGTACGACTGAGGTTTGCTGCTAGGCTTGTGACGTTAGCGTTCCAAGCAGCGATATCCTGAGCTTCTGCTGCTTGCGCTGCTGTTCCTGCTGAGACGGTCAAGGGACTGCGGTTCACAGGCGGCACATTGACGAAGAGGAAGTTTCGCGCGCCGTGTTGGTATAGCGTATCCATCAAACTGGCGTACTCGGCGAAGACAAGCGGGTAGATGACGGAGCTGTTGGCTTCAGAATACGCATTGCCGACGTCGTTGATGCCTATCCAGGTTGCAAAAAGTGTGTTTCCTGCTTGCCAGTCGAAGAAGGATGGAGACTCTGCGTATACTGGTGAAAACTCCTTGAGGACTTGATCGCTGAGGCTGAGAACCGTGGGCTCGTATGGCGCGATGAGCGCTGAGTCGACTGTAGCTCCGCCATACGCTAGGTTGACAGTCTCTAACAGAGTCTGGTTGTACGTCGTGGTGAGGAAGTCGACCCAGTTTGGACCATTCGTGGCGGTATAGCCCGGGTAGACCGGGTTGCCGAGTGGATTGGAGGCGTTGGGCTGCGTCAAGGAGAGGTTGAAGCCTGTTGTGCTGTAGCTGTCGCCGAACGCGAACATGTGGTGGATGCCTGCCCAGCCTGGCCAGGAGCTACTGGTGGTTGCAGAGGAGGTTGCAGCAGTGCTCGAAATGGCCAATGTGGGACATTGTGCGGTGACGGTCCGCGTGTGGATGTGTGTGTGCCAGTGCGTTCGCCAGTGCGTCTTGTGCACCTGTTGTGTTTCCGTGACCGTGCTGGGATTATTTGCTGCTGCGGCGCTGGTTGGCAGAAGTGCAGCGGCCGCGCTGGCAAGGAGGAAGCGGATTCGATTCGCCATCTTGACTTACAGAACCCATAAGAGATGCACTAAGTACCTCAAAGTGTAGGGTCGCTTCCTTCTCGTTGCCTGGGGACCTACCCGTACAATACTTATACACTCACCATCCGCGTTTTGGCTGAATGCAACCAAGCTTTCGGGCCCGACGATCAAATGGCACGGCAATTGAAAGCAACCTCGCACGATCGATGCGTATCAAGCTTTTCCCGGTACTCGCACGCTGCTGTCTGCTGCTGTCAACGATCACACTTGTCGCCTGCCTGTTTGGGGCGCATGTGGTTGTATGTGGAGTCGACATGGTGGAGTTTGCGGGGTCTCCGGAAGATCTACCTCCGTTGGTAGAGCGATGAGGGCGGTCATGGTATGCAGGTGGTGGTCTTGATCGTAGCAACACAGAAAGAAGACCGAACCTATCGGCCACCGTTCTGACAACGATTTTGAACGGGTTCTCATCGAAAATCACTCACACCAGTTCCATGAGGAGCCCAGTCCGGCACTTCAACGACATCCAGACCAGGATATTCTCTCCTGCGCAGCCGCCCATTCTCAGATGGCAGCCTTTCTTGAGTCCGCATCTCAAAGAATTCACTACCTACCGCTGTCGCCGCCCAAATACACATCCCCTGGATCACGGCGCTTCTCAAGCTTCAACAGCCACAAGAGGGATTCCCATGTAAATTGAATTGATCACAGCAGGTCTGACTTTAAGCGATCCGACTCCCCTGGGTATAAGACCACACCGGGGAGAGGTTCCGCCAGTACTGCATATAGCGATTAGTATAGTTGTCGCGAATCGCCAGCTGCTCGTGTCGGTAATGCGTAATTGGCCCAGGTGACTGACGATAGCACATGATAGATAGTCTCGCGCCTGGCCGGATTGACGGCGTTGTCTTGATAGCCGCCTTTAGCCCATGTCGGCGCTTAGGTAAGAGCGATGATGGTCAGGCCGGCTTCGAGATTTGTTCCTATCGCGTTGAAAGCGGCGTTGCAATGGATCTGGTTGTCCCGGTTCCTATGGCATTGTGACTACCTGTAATTGCCTACTTATACCTGGTACGTACCATCGAAGAGATGAGATGCAACAGAAGCAGCAGCAGATGGACGAATGATATTCCTGACCAATTGAGACTAGTGCATTATCTGCGGGCCGGCCCGATACGCAGCGGTCACCTCTTCCGGTGGCGACGACCTCTTTCCCCCAACCTTCTCCCCTACCTACACATGCGAGTCTTACATATACCTACCTACCTTACCGTAGGTACGTTAGCGAACACAACCGCGAACATGCTGATTAGATAATTTCTCTTCATTTCTTCCTGATCACGTGGCGGCGGCGACACTAGTCATGCAGTCAATGCAGAGGTATACCCTAGGTACCTCTCCAGATGACCTCTTTGGCCCCAATGTCGTCTGCGGCATGGGATCTTGGCATCCCGCCGACTGCATGAGACCCTTGCGAGCTGAGCGCCGGCTCCTGGGCCTCGGTGATAGGCGTGCATGGTGAGGAGCACGCGAACCCCCATGGGTCGCCGTCTTCGATGGATCGTGTCTGACCGCGGGAACGAATCAATGGCCCTCGCAAAATGAAGACGCTGCGTAGGAAGATCAGATCGCCTGCGCTGGAAGACCCAGCCGCCAGTAGAGACGGAGAACCGAACATGCCAGAGGAGTCAAACGACGAGCGCGAAGTCCTATATCCGTCGGATCAGCAGATGCGGACGCCACCTTCAGCCCGATGGTGCGCGTAATAACAAGGCTACAAGAAGGGAACTTGCTGGCGCGTTTAATGTGGCATTGACCCCCGCCTAGTACCTGTTGCTCTTTTCTGCTCTTTCTACTATCTCTCGTATGTCATTCACTCCATACGGGCGAGAGGCTGCGAGTCGCCATCGAACGGCCTGGCGACTCGTTTCGCGTTCCAAGTTTTGACTTTAACGATGACTTCTCGCTCTCTCCACCCATTCTGCCTCTGTCTCCCGTACGACTAGGCCCAGACGACGCCGACGAGGATGATATCGCCTCGGTGAACTCTCGCGCCAGCACTGAGGATGAGCCTCACAGCACGCGAAGCGAGACCAATAGCTCTTTGCCTCTCCTAGAAGGCGAGCATGGCCATCATGATGCCGAAAATCTTACCGAAGACGTACGGCGCGTACAGTCACAGCCCGCTGAGCTGACGACACCGCAGCTTCTGCCTGCTGAACAGACGCAAAGAGCCCTGCCAAGTGTCGATGTTCAGCCGCCCTCTGCGACAGACCCTGCGCGCTACATTCGGCATGATGAAGATGAACAATTCAGGTCAGCCGCGGCGGAGTCGATGCGAACAGCTCGAGATGAGGAGCAACGAAGGCAGAAACGAGAAAAGCAAGGGCGACATGATAATGCGCAGTATGACAAGATTCAAAGACAGACCACTCAGAGTGCCCGTGGATCTAATCAGAAGTCTGCACTGCAGCGATCTCCAAGCCCGGAAAACGTCACACCGTTCCTGCCACCACATCCGGTCCCTCCGCCAACTCCGCCTCAACAGTATGGGTCTCAACAGTATGGAAGCGCCAGCGATGATTTGGCTACTCACACATAACGCTGGCCGTCCTCTTCGACGGGTGCGTCTAGCAGAAGCGGACCTGTGCTATCGGCGAGCGGTGGCAGTCGCCTTGGCAAAACGTCGTCCGATGCGTACCGTACATACCGGAAGGCAATGTCTAGCAGTCCGCCACCGATGGAGCCTTCGCGGAAAGGCCCTATGCGCATCAGCGTGCCAGACCCTGGTAGGAACCGACCCAGGCGTGCCGAGCAAGTCTCTAACCTCGCAATACGTGATCAGTCCCGTACACGTAGCGACTCCTCAGTCGCGTCTATCTCAGGTGAAATATGTGACGTATGCAAGACTGTCGGACTCCGTCGCTCTCATTGCAACGTCTGCTGCGACAACTTTTGCGGAGATTGCTGGATAGCTCAGCGAGTACATCGGACGAATAAGCTAGCTGCAGGAACAATACCGCATGAAAAGACGGAGCACAGAGTGGCGAAGATGGTGCAGGGAGTCTTAACTCCGTCCTTGAGCGATGAAGCTCGTGAGAAGCTCCATAGCGCTGACATCGACACGACTTGATTTGGAGTCGTCAGAGAAGAGCACGAGCTGCCATTGTTTCGCGACTATGGCCGATACGCGAGTCTAATTGCCGGGACAAAGGACATGAGAGCCGATGCCACAGCTCAACTTTCTGCGACTGTGGACCATTCCGAGACGCTGTACCCGAGTCTGATATCCTTCGTAGGCCAGACGGGCGCGGGCAAAAGTACGCTGATAAAACTCCTGATCGACCTGATGTCTGATGAGGGCGAAGCTTTCCCCACCCCCGTCGTTGGCGCTGCTGGTCGGGATATCTCAACGTCAGAGGATGTCCACCTGTATCTAGATCCCGACTCGTCCGAATCACAAGCACCGTTGCTCTTCGCAGATTGCGAAGGCCTAGATGGCGGCGAGCGAGATCCCGTGGGCGCGAAGCTAAAGAAGAAGTTGGAAAAACAAGCCAAGCAAGAGGCAGCTTCCGGTGGTCGTCGACGACAGAGGCTGAAGCACACGTCAGAACGAGAGCTCATATGGGCAGACACCCCGCGAAAACAGAGTCGAGAGTTTGCGGTAGCGCATCTCTATCCACGACTGCTCTACACCTTCTCCGACGTCATCGTGTTCGTGCTGAAGAATCCAAGAGTCATAGAAGGGGTTCTCGAGCGACTAGTTGACTGGGCGCAGGCAGCCCTGGAGAAGTCATCAAATCAACCCGTTCTGCCTCACGCCATCATCGCTCTGAATGCTTCGGAAAACGACATTCCGGAAGAACTTTGGGATGTCGAACATGCCACAAAGGCTCTAATGGAATCTCTGTCACGGACAATCTACCACAATGCTACTTTTAAGCGATACAGCCAATTTTGGCGCGAGCGAGATCGACGCATTGAGACCGTTGAGCAGCTTGTCTTGTCGTACTACAGCTCTTTGAGAGTAATTCGCATACCTACGAGAGGCCGTCCGAATCTTATTCATGGACAGGTGAAGCGACTGTCTGACATGATGCGATGGGCGAGTAAAACATCCCGGGAACGGAAAGCCGAGCTGCGCATGCTACTCGACGCGGACGAGTTTCAGCCATACTTGCAGACAGCATTCGATCACTTTGCTATGGACCTCAACACGCCCTTTGACTTCGTGCAAGCTTCTTTCTCGAACAGTCCGATTCCTAATGACTTCGGAGGTAACATCCTCAAGCTTGCGATACAGGTCATGGAATGCTGGAAGGACCTAGCAAGAGGTCCAACGATCTTTGAGGAGCTCAGCTATCTTGTCGCTTCATGTATCATGCTGGATGCAGCGCGTCACAAGATCAGAGGCAACGATGAGCAGATCTTCCCGCAGTACATCGAGCATCTCGACAACGCCCTGGAGAACTTCTGTGACCGCCACTGGCCGTGTGAGTTCATCGGACCGAGGGGTGGTAGATGTGTCAATGTCCGAAGTGGCCATGGTGCCAAGGGCCATCAGCTGAGAAGTGGAAAGCTGCTCGCCGCTGGAGAGTACGAAGCAAACTTTGACTTCGTGTCTTACCGTCAACATTTCCAGGAGAATACGTACCGCAAGCTGAAGGCGCTCCGGAGTCTGGTATCAGCCCGCATCGAAGAGGCTTCAGTCTCTGAAGAGCATGCGGCGGCCGAAATACATCGAGAATCCGTTCTCCCGGCCTTCTTCAGCCACGCTTCAAGGGGAGATCCGCAGGTGTTCATCAGTCACACTATCTGCTGCTCTTGCCTCTTTGAGCCTCCCGAGCATGCTCTACCTTGCGGTCATATTATCTGCACCTCCTGTCTAAAGACGTATGGCAAGGCTCACTTGAAAGGTCATGTTGAAATCTCCGAATGTCCACTAGAGAAACGAGAGGCGCACTTTCGAAAAGCGTGGCACGTCAACCTCAAGCCGATGAACTGCGGGGTCCGGGTTCTGACCCTTGACGGCGGTGGCGTCCGCGGTATTGTTGAGCTGGAGATTCTTAAACAAGTCGAGAAGGAGCTCGGAGGAGCGATCAACATTCAAAGCTTCTTCGACCTTATCGTCGGCACCAGCACGGGGGGGATCATTGCTCTAGGGCTTACAGCTCGCAATTGGACATTAAACGAGTGTACGACTCGTTTCGAGGAGCTTTGCGGACAGGCTTTCACTCGTCGGAAGGGCATGAATATGCCAGGCATCAGCTGGATCGTGTCAAACTACAACCACTCCATTTACGAGACACGACCACTGCAAGACGCTCTCGTGGAAGCTTTCGGTGATAATCAGTACTTATTTGGTGGAAAAAGGGACGATCCCGGAAGCATGGATGTGAAAGTTGCTGTAACGGCTACTTCCGCCGCTGGACAAGGTGTCGTGCTCGCTAATTATAACCGGTTGTGTACCGAGAAATTGTCGTATCATTTTCAGCGTCCTGACAAGCTCTATGGCGAAGTGAAGACCTGGGAGGCCGCTCGTGCGACTTCGGCAGCGCCTACCTACTTCAAGCCGCTCCACCACGAGGATTCCAAGCAGGTTTACTCTGACGGCGGTATCTATCACAACAACCCTGTTCACATTGCGGACCGCGAGCGCAAACTCATCTGGCCCCATCACCAAGACCAGGAACCTGATATCCTCCTCTCGATCGGTACGTTGTTTTGCGAAAAACGAAAGGAGAGCAAATCGGCGCAATGGGTGGGCTCTTCTAAAGGCATCGTAGCGCACGGTCGTTTCCTTCAGAAGATGGCGCAAGACCATTTGCATACATCCCTAGATTCGGAGAAGACCTGGAGAGACTTCATAAACACGCGCGCCCCTAGCGGGGTCAACCGTGGACGTTATGTTCGCATCAACCCGCAAGTAGAAGAACAACCGCCGAAGCTAGACGAGGTAGGAAAGATGCGATTCCTCCAAGACTCTGCACGATATCTTGTAGGAGAAGATCCGAAAGTTAAGGAGCTGGCACACAGGCTTGTCGCTACTTGCTTCTATCTAGACACCCTGGGCGACGTCAAAGAGGACGCCTATCATGAAGTGTTTGAGGTGGTTGGATACTTTCATTGCCGCTTCCTGGCAGGAGAGGAAGTTGCGAAACTCGGCAAATATATCAAACGACACGCACAGGCCGGCCACGACGCACATTTCCTAATGAAAGAAGAGGGCCGTGACACTGACTTACCACAAGAAATCCGCCTTGATGCTCGTACAATCAATCGCATGATCAACCACAAGGTGTTCTATATGGACAGACCTGCGCAGATTCGTCGGAACAACAAGCTCTCCCGAACAGAGATCTTTTGTGCCTAACTCGTGATGCATCGTATTCTATCAGTGCCTTTCCACGATGCCTCCACGCTGACAAACCGACCGTCGCAGGTGAGCATGGCCGTTAAAAGTTCCACAAATTACTACATTGCTAACCTTATTGAGCCGCTGCAAATCGAAATCTTCTTTCTTCCACGAACTCGTTACGCTGGGCTGGCCGAACCAAGAGCCAGCAACAGCGCCGCTATGACTGGCAGCCTCCCAGCGCTCGACCCAATTTCGAGACTGGCGACGTTATCGCACGTTATTCCGCGGCCAACCATCTTCTCGGCAATGCCACAGAGGCTGACCTATCAATCTCGCCCTTAAGCTTTGGTCGACCGGACGAGGCGTCTGCAGTGCCTCACATATACCAAGCTGAAGCTCGATCATCTGTTGAACTACCCACTTTTGAAACACAGTCTGACCGGTACTACGTTGCTTTACGAGACTGGCGCGCAGCTTCAAGTCAGCAGTTAAGCTTGCGAAGAGGCGATTCAGTGAAAATCACGTATATGGCAGAAGGCGGTGAGTCAATACACTGGGCCACAGCAAATGTTTACTGACCAACAGGTAGGATGGTGGCGTGGTCGTTCTTCAACTAACTCACAAGAAGGCTGGATGCCTGGGTATATCCTCGAACCTGCCGGCCAAGACGCCCACTACCACTTCGACCTGTGTGAACTTGGGCCTACGAACGAAGCATCGCAGCCTCCTCCATCTGAGCTTCCGTGACGCGGCAGTCAGAGGCTGTGTGTGGCCTCGAGAGAGTCCCGGCCTACTCAACCTGATTCGATATTCACAAGTGACCACGTTCTGTCCGTCCGCCTCGCAGCCCGCGCTCTTGCCATTGCTTGTAGTGAGGTCGAGCGATACACAGAGTGACCACTACTACGATAAAAGGCACGGTGATTGCGACGTATGCTCCGAAAAGCTTTGCTCCGCCAACAAATTGAAACTCCTGTACGTTAAGCACTGACTGCAGATGATCAGCACGACTCGGGCTATGGCGACGACGACTGGCCTGGCCAGGATCACTCACGGCTATCAAGCCCGCAGGCAAGAAGATCGAGCCAAGTAGGGCTATGAACTTCATGTCCTCATTATCGCGCTGTGAGGCCTTGGCAATGCTCAATTGAATCCTGGAGTCTCTCTGCTGGACAATGTTGTACAGCTGCAAACAGTCAGTAATATAGCATCATGTTGCTAGCAGCATAACTCACCGTATCGGAAGCAATATCGACTCTCGCGATATGGTCGTTGTTTCGAGCTTTCATACTGTCCAGCTTCCGGGACGCCAGGGCAGTCCAACGTTTGAGCTCGTCATGTGCTCTATCGAACTGTGCCGTAGGAACCTGAGACGTCGCATGCTCGGCGTAATCAAGGCCCGTCTCAAGGGCGTCCTGGTAACTTCTCCAGAAATCATTCCTGCCGTCTCGACTAGCCTGCGCCCGTCTGCAGGTGGTCAACAGGCCTAAAGCCTCCTCCATCGCTCTCGACCGAGATTCGAGCTCACTTGGATGCTCTGGCGCACCCAAAAGGGACTGCGATGTATGCCTGTGAAGAAGCTGTACAGCCTTCTCTAGTCTCCGCAAGCAGTCTTTGATGTCGAAGCGTCGCCTCACGGCCATCTCTAGGGCTGCGGCAAACATGATACATGGAACAAGCATCGGGTGGAATGCGGAATCTTTGAACGCTGTGAGGTCTTCCAAAAGGTGTTCGGCCGGTATGCGCTGGTCTACGCTCCAGTAGACAGACGTGCTGTTGGCCGACGGGTCGTGAGACAGCGCCATGGCCCAGTCGCCTTGCTTCGTGACGCAGTGAGCAACGAACTCCAGCTTGCTGCGCCCCTTGGCGGTCTTTGAGATTGTGCACTGGGCAATCGCAGGGGAGCCGTCCGCGATGTGAAGATACGTGGTGGGCAGACCGAAGTTATCAAAGACGTCCCGTAGTGCCGCCGCGTCTTTGAAGGGAAGCTTATCTGCTTGATTGCTGACGTGGGATGGGCGTCGGCGTTGGGAGAGGCATTTAAGGTGACCTGTTGCATCGCCTTGATATCCCGCTCGGACTGATCGATCGGGGGCCCGTGGTGAGTAGAGTGCAAAGGCGTTGGCTGCGTTAGTCTCCCCGTCCCACTCGTTGCGATGGTGACTGTACACGGTCGGTTGGCTCTGGTATGTTTGTTAGCAACTTCGCGGGACAATTGCGGGCGAATGAGAGTACTTCGTAAGTTGATAGGTTGATGAGCTCGGTCGGGATGTGTTCAAACCTACCCTCTCGCTCAGCTTGCTGCAGTATCCTGGCTGTGAGGAAGTCCATTGTTGGAGCGCGAGTGTAGACACATGATCTTGCGAAAGGAAGGGTGCTCAGTCGTCATTGCGCAGTCTAGAACGTCCACCTGTTGTGTGAGTGCGGCTGAACTCTGAAAGGTGGTGGCGGAGCAACGAGGCTGCATAGCGCTGCATTGAGCGATCATAAGTCTCATCATCGCACGCTCTGATACTGGTTACAGATTTGTCCGACCTAGAAAGGGCCGACAGTAAGTTGTAGGATATGCTAAACATTGATGTCTGAAGTCGAAAGACATCTTCCAGGCAAAGGGGCCTGTGAGATGCAGCAAGACCGTATCACGATGCTAGACTGGAAGCGAGACCACCAGTCCGCGGAACATGAGCGATGAGAATTTGACATTAGGAAGAGACCAGTAAGAGACCTTCAACAGTTTGGTAAAGAGCTGCGTAACTCCACATGTGTCCAGACGGCTCTTAAATACATGACGCCCCAATCGAAACCCATCTAACCTCAAGTCGAGAACGTGCACTGGAACTCCATGAAGAATTCCATATCTGGCACGGTCAGATCAACATCGGCGCCAAAACGGTTCCTGGATCTGGCATCGACATAGCTGTAATCTTCATTGAACGCGATTGGCGAAAGCTCGTCGAGATCGAAGGCCTCGGCGTAGCGCGTGCGGGCCTGAAGCATTCTGGCATAGGCCTCGCGGAGAAGTTGGGACTTCTGGGCTGACTTTGTGGTTTCCTTCAGTTCCCAGTGGACATATTCAAGCCGGGTCCCTTCAGACTCGGCGTCGAGCTTCGCAGCAAGGTCTGGCAAGACATCGAGGTCCTCAACCGTGATTTTCACACGGGACCTGGCGCAGTACTTCGGTGTCTCTTCCTCGTCCGACTCTTTGTCAATCTTGTGCTTGCGGCTGGGCCTGCGGATTGGCCCAAAGTCGTCGATGTCGTTCCAGCCATCATCATCTTCGCTCTCACGGACGTGTATGGGCGAGCTGATGGTGCTGTTCAATCCGGCATCGGCCCAAATGCTTTGCAGGCTCTGAAGTCTCGTCTCTCCATCGTGGAGGGCTGCACCACGGTCCGAGTTGCAAGCGTGAACAGTGACGTGGGCAGTCGCGATTTCGGCAAGGTGCATCGCTTTGACATCATCCCGGATGCTGATGGTGAAAGGTTTGGCCTGCTTTCCGCTGAGAGGCGCCTGCGCGGCCTGGGTGAGACCGTGGTAGGTGTCTCCGAGGCGACTACCGGAAACGGTCGCTGCGGCGGCGGATAAGAGAAGGAAGACAGATGTTGTTATTGGGGCCATTTTGATGCTGTGCAACAATTCGTAGAGGTCGATTACAAGGCAATAGGAAGGGGGAGGGTAGGTCTTGTACATATACGTTGAGTTGGTTGCGAGGAGTCACGGGTCCTCTGAATCCTTCCGCGGGACTTGGCCTGCCACTTCGATGCCTATTATCCGCAAGCCCGGAATCCATACCATTGGCCAGGCGCCGTCGTATACCAACAAATGTAAGGTATCCGTGGCTCTTCTGCACTGTCTCTGATCATTATTGTTGTTTCCGCTGGCCCCAGAGAAGTCGATACAGAGGAGATGACGCCTGGGCGATCTCGGCGGATCTTGCTTAGTGACGCTTGCATCATTGCTTAAACAAGCTCTGCGGCCGTGTACGTATGAGAAGCGCATCTTGGTGGTGTTGAAGTACGAAGGAGGGAGACGGGAACAGAATGGAGTTGTGGTGAGAAGGGACCTTCAAATAGCAGCTTCTCAACGTCGAAGCGACTGAGACGGCCCATCGCTTTGCGCGATTTTCGACGTTCGTCGCAGACAGTGAGCGTGACGAGTGTCTACTTCTATGGTACTGTATTTTATCAGAGGTATCTGAGTGGGTCGACTGCCTTCATACCGTCGATCGTCGACTGACGTCGCTTCTAGGTTCTAATGTACGTTTCCGGCAGAGATACTGATCGTTCGAAATCTACGCTATAATGCTAATCGCAACTTCGCTGCCTTAGCTAGCACACTCGAACTCTGAGAGCAGACTCCCCAACTTTCCGGTAGCAAATCCGGCTTGCTTGGCGGTGACCTGCAGCATCTGAGTCAAAGAAGTCGGCAGCCCAAACGTGACCAAATTGAGCAACAGGCATGCAACCCCCTCCGGCGTGGCATTGGTCAGAGCTCCGTCTTGCACGAAACCGGGGTAGTTTAATCCTGCAAACGTGTTCGGGGCGCCAGTGTTACCACCAAGCGGCGCTGGGTAGGTCTGGTAGCTGGAAAAGATTTGGTCGATGATGGTGCCGAAGGCGTAGGCTTCCGGGCGGTTGTACCAGTACTCAGGAATGGACTCGTTACGGTTGTATGTCCAAGTGCCGTCTGCATTTTGAGTGGTACCCCAGAAGCTGGAGATGGTGTCTTTGGTCGGGTTGGGGCTGCCAGAGGCGAAGTTGGCGAACGAGTTTAATGGGAGCTGGCAGGTCCCAAGAGTGAAGAAGGCAAGAGGGCCGTTGAAGAAGTCACTTGGCAGACATTAGCATGATGCGAGAGACACATGGGAAAGTGAACGAAGTGAGCTTTACCCATTTGTCGAAAGGGATTGGTTAAAACGTCGTTGGTTGAATTTGCCCATACAGTCGAGGCTGTAATCGCTGCTTTGGCAGTCGTCAACCAATTGGCCGAAAAGGGTACCATTGACCGTGTACGCGTCGCCGGAAGGACTCAAGGCATAGTCGGTCCTCGCCATGCTTGCATCGGCTTCGAATTTGTCTGGATTGAACTTGTGAGCGACAACGCTGACCAAGAAGGGGTAAAGCATCACCACATACTGTGCGTGTTGAGTCCGGTGTCCGGAACGGACAGTCCACCAAAACAGCCAATGGAGAGAACCTGCGTCAGAATGTTGCCGTCCTGTATGATGCCAAACGTAGCCACAAAGGAAGCCAAGTCGTATTTCCAATTGTAGACGTTCTGAGCTGCGTCCACCATTTCGGTATACGTTGTAATGCCATCGTGCGAGATGAAGTTGTGGTTGGCCAACGCATTGAGGCCTGGGCAAGGTCCTCTAATATCTCTTGGCCCGGGGGCGGTATATGCGTGTGCAGTGTCGCCGGCAGCTGGCACGAGGGCGCCTCCCTTTCCGGTCCCTGGTTTGCCGTTCTTCGCACCGGTGTACATGCTCGGGTAGTATGAGCTGTATGGCGCCGCGCCTTGACGAGTGAGGTGTGTAGGGCACGTCGCAGCACGCTTATTTAGGGATTCAAGGACATCGTTCGCTGCTGGAGACCGTCCCTCGGCCATCTTCGCGGCCCATGGGAATGCATATCCGAGGGTGGGTAGGAGAGCTAATGGAGCAACTACGTTGAAATGCATCTTCGCAGATACGATCGAAACGTCGAAATGTGTTGGTAGTGAGAATCAACGGAGGGAAGAGGAGAAGAGTAATAATCCGTTCATCTTGAGGGTGGCGGTGCCTGAAGGTAGTGGTGATCGACTGACGATCGGATCTTAGAGTTTTGGTACATCATGCCTCGGTCCAGAACTCGATCACAAGATTAGGTTAGCCAGTCGCACCATCTGAATAGGCAAATAATATTGAGTGTTCGCTGATAAGGTATCGATCCTCTAGGTAGTTCTCATCGCACTCAGTCCAGGGCCAGCAGCACACCAACAAGGCAGGACTGAAATTGACTCATGATCGGTCTCGCTGTCAGTGATTATCTCGACACCATGACTGCCATCTCTTGTCAGCGTTCGGTCTCGTCCATTATTAGTGCGATCAATGTGAATTGAGTGAGTGGATGGACGTACAAGCATCGACGGGACATGTGTCGTCTTTTGAACGACTGAGCCACCTTTGGCACATCTTTCTTTCTTACGCTGTTAAATGTCGAAGTACCCAGGAGTAGTGACGGCGCCCAATGCCTCGGTAGCAGCCAGGTGTCGCGCAACTTCAACGTCCTGATGCTGTCTCTAAGGAGCTGGGTCGGAGTCTTGTACCGAGCTTGATGTTCTTGACGGCAGCAGAACGGCCTGGATATGAGCGTGATCATCGCTCTGTCGTGCTGGAAGATGGACTCGCGCCCTTGCCTTGGTTGACCGTCTATCCTTAGGCTACACTTTGCTGTGACCTGCACATATGCTGCGAGTGAACCGAGGATGGTCAAAGGATATCAAGCTTCACCAGAAAAGGAGATTAAGGGCAGTAAGTTGCGCGCACTGAGGCTGACCTACCACTTTAGTGGTCAAGGGAAGCATCAAACAGTCATCAATAGTAGCTCCCTCGTGCTCCTGGCAGGGCGAAGCTTGATGGCCGACTGGAAGCAAGCAGGGTGCCTCGCTAGTCACTACGACGCAACGTGGTCAGAGAAGATACTGACGCCCGGCTGCTGATAGTACTGCGGCCGAGAGTGCCAGAAGACACACTAGAGCCAATACGAAGAGGTCTGCAAATCAGCGCCCATGAAGAAGTCGTGGCAGCCAAAGTGAAGATCCGGTGCACAAAACCGAACGTTCGGTGGCAAGAAGTCCTTCTGAGGCAACGTGCCTGCCCTGTACGTTCTTCGCCTCACTGCTAACGAGGTCGAGAGCTTCCGGAGAAGACATGCGTGTGCTGTTCGCGGGTAGGCACGAGCTGGATATTGAGGAAAGGTGCTTACGCCACGCGGATACTCTACCAATCATACAGCTTCGGGTGATCTGAGGAATGCAGTGAAGACTCTTCCGTCGATACCGCGCCAATACAGCAATCAGATCCCCGTCGTAATCAAAGACAGGGACTTCGCCATGGTGGCACGGAACGAAATCTTGCTCCTTGTTGCTTTGGTAGTTGAAGACCAGGATGAGGCAGTGGACTGTCTTCTCCATGTCTGGTATTCGGCCTTCGTTCGGCAGTCAGACCTCAACCTCCTCTCAGACCGCATTCGTGGTCTGATCCAAGACGTATATGTCAAGATCGCGAACGAGACCGCCGAGACGGTTCTCCGCAAACCTGGAATCGGCTCTCCCTCGCTCTGCCTAGAACTAACAAGGGAGAAAGTGGGTATCGCTGCTGTCACGATTCGACATTTCGCACGGTTCGACTCCAGCACGAGCATATCAGACCCGTGCAGCCGCCAAGATCATCGCGAGCGAGACATGGTCGCGCAGAGCCTCGCGCATTGAAGCTGTCTTGCTGGCTTTCGCGAGGACGATATGGTAACTTGTTACCATTTGGACGTAGCCGAGATGCTTTCGACGAGCCCAATACGTGGATTGCGTACACTGTCGTAAGGTGATTCCTAGACTAACATGAGCATAGTACATTTTTCCAACCGCCCGAATGGCCAATGCAAGACAATGCCGATCCCCTTGGTGGTTGGAAGTCTTCAGAAGTTTCTGGCACGGGATTTGAACCTGCGAGCGATGATCTGTACAGCAAGCTCTGTTGTCAATTTAGGTAAGTCTTTGCTTAATACGTGATGGATCCATGTCTTGGACATCGCCATGATTAGCGCCGTACGGAGAGCAGAAGCCGAGGTGAGATTGGTTGACAGCAGGCTGTTTCCCGCTTAGTCAGCAGATGGTCGTGCACTGAACCCCCGAACTTCAGCTCGCATGACGTTTCTCGAAGCCGCAGACAACATGCTGATGTCCAGTATCGCAGTCTCGCATCTCCTACTGCAGCTTTTCCGCTCCTCCACACCGCCCATCATGCCGCACTCCCTGGATCCTCTCACGCAACCGCTCCAAGCTGCCGGTCGAAGACATATATCGTTTTTCGCAACGCCGACCACTGAGCACGGACGGCCAACATCACCCTACACCGGACTAGCACGCACAGTATTTACCCTCAGACAGCGATGCAGCGAGTGAGGGAGCCGACGTGGAGGGATTCAGGGCTCGGCACGCTAATGCCGGTGGGACCGTCACAGCA
This sequence comes from Salinomyces thailandicus, assembly GCA_005059885.1. Classification (NCBI taxonomy): domain Eukaryota; kingdom Fungi; phylum Ascomycota; class Dothideomycetes; order Mycosphaerellales; family Teratosphaeriaceae; genus Salinomyces; species Salinomyces thailandicus. The sequence goes on along the minus strand of NAJL01000083.1, from coordinate 47,463 downwards.
GTGGCAGGAATAGCTGGCAAATGAAGGACTCGAGGTAGGCCCTGGGTGATTGGGAGTGCGATGATACTCAGAGGAGAAGGCTCGCCGTTACCACTGACGAGCAGGTCATTGGTCTACGGAGTTCATCGGAACGATCCAAAGCCGAGCACAGCGTGAGTGTGAGCAACTTTTCTTTCCGCTCTATCTACAGGGCGACAGATGTCGAAAATGTCCCACGACTCCTTCGAACCAAGTCCGACTATCTGCCCCCATGCACATATCTTCGTCTGAGGAGCAGATCTGAAACGACCAAGCCTGACCATGTAGGTATCCTCGTTCCGCCGTGCTTACAGCTGGGCTGCCGCGACAACAAAGTTCGCTGCTCTACCCGCATCCATGGCATAGTTGAGATGCGGCGGCAAAATGAGATTGCCGCCCTCACAGATGTTGTCACCAATGTGGCAGATGATCAAGGTCCTAGTGTCTGGAATGTTGCCGATCGGCTGGTCCATTTCAGGGTCGCCAAAGGTCTGGATACCGTAGCACACCGATCAGCATCCATGCCATACGCCGCAATAGGATTCCTCTGCGTTGAGGAGAAATTGAATGGCTGAACTTACCACCGCGGAGCTGACGAATGCAGTCGTGTCGGCTGACAGCATTTCGGCCGCGTTGTGGACCAACTGCGCGCCTTGGCTGTAGCCCGAGAGGGTGAGCTTGGTGTCCGGGCACTGGGCCATTGCCTGGCGTGCAAGATCTGCCAGGTTCTGGGAACCCTGCGCACTGCCACCCGCCAGGAAGCCGTCGACATCAGCTGGATATTCGACCTGCATGCACGAGCGTTAGCAATGGACACCTGCAATCCTCGCAGAACGAGCAACGGATGAGTACGGCAATACGTACACCTTGCACAGCGAGATTGTTCGATCCGACACGTTCGGCGACAGCCTGGAAGAAAGGCGGTCCAGTCAAAGATCCGACATTGCCGTCCTCGGTAGTGCCGCGGGCGAAGATGATGGTGTAGTCGCGGCATGGTGTGCCATCCTTCAGTTGGTTCTGAGTGTCCTCGCCAGCATATTGACGTTTCACGACCGGGGAGGCAAGTGCCAGACCGGCAAAGGGGAGAATGGCGAAGAACTTCATTTTGGGCTGATGTTTGTCGGGCTGATTTGGTTGGGTCTGAAAGATGAGTTGAAGGTGATGAGTTTGAGTGATCAAGCAGCTTCCCAGGCCATGATCTTATACCTTTTCCTGCTCTTGGACGTCCGAGGTAGAATGCCGTGGATCAGAGCAGATATGAAAGTAATGCTTTAGTCGTTGCGAATTAATTATGCACAAACAAACTCACTGGCATCCACAACGATGTCGAGCTAATGCGAGACATCTACTAGGGCGTGGCGAGCCGGCAACTTCCTTGACAGCGGGGCAAGACATTGGAGTGGCCATGCTGCAATTGGTCGTGCGATCAGAGTGGCCTGGGAGGCTTTTAAGCCGCCGAGCAGTTCGTCGTAACCTTGACCCATCAATCGACAAGCCGACGTCGTTTGCCGGCGTTCATGTAGCAAAGACGTCTTATCACGGCGGAGCGTGCGAGACAGTCACTACAAGGCATCGTTTCTTTGGATGTTCTCACATTTGGGCAAGATTAAGAACTCGTTGCACATCACCAAAGTGCCGCGAGAACGGCTGGATCATGTGCACATGCAGTCAGAAGAGCCTCGGAAGCTTCGGTGGGCCCTGTATCTGCGAGAAAACGGGGCGGTCCGTGGGTTGATCCGTCCGGTCGATCGCTGGGGTCAGAGTTTGGAGAATCTGGGGCCACAGACTTGGCGAACTGGGGCGGTCGAAGAGAACGGAACGGAAAGGACAGGGAGCCAAGACGACCAAGAAAGTTGCTACACACGGGTGATCTTCTCGGTACTTGTCGTGACTGACATGCTGGAGCTTTCGACGCGCTCAGTGGGCATCTTTCGAACTGCCGCCCTGGCTTGCTTGCTGTTGTCACCGTCAAGTCTTGGGCGCAGGCACCGTAGTATCGCAATGTCTTGGCCGCAACACGCTTACAACGCAAAAAGCGGTCACTCAGCTCTCGACACATATCGAGCACCCCTACCACATACACACATACACACTCTCTCTCCCCTCTGTCGAGAGACCTAGATGAAGGGTCAAAGTGTCTGCAGGGCCGAACGTAATCTCTGCCGCTCGAACGCCGCTTTCGTCAACTTTCTGTTGCCCCTCACTAACAGTCGCATGCTCCAGCGCAGCCACCTCGTGTTCTGTATCGAAAGCAGGTTGACTCTTTCAATGCAATTCTCCAATCCAATCAAAGATGAAGGATCGAAGGCAGAGGTATCTCTTGGGCCGTTTCGCAGCAAGTGCAACCGGGACGTCTTCGCGGGGTAACAGACGAAGGCCGGACGTAGTTTCAAGGTCCAAGGCTGCAACAAGCGACTTCGCATGGTTTCTGGAGGTCTGTACCTATATATGTTCAAGAGATGGAGCGTGTCTATCATGGCAGCTGAAGACTGGAGCGCGCCTGATGCAAGTGAGTCGCGTGCGATGCCCATAGTGATAATAACTTGTAGAAACGCGACAGCACTGCAAGTCTGTAACAATGTCTCACGCCAGCATCATCTTCCTACTGCGTACTGCCGGGCACCGCTGCCAGTTGACGTCGGCTGATGCAGGGGTATCAAAAGCCACCGATTTCATGGCCGACCCCGACATCGATCTTTCTCAAACGTCTGTGGCGCGACAGCGGGACAGCGTGTCCTGTTGACTGACGACCCTATAGCAAGTACTGTCTACTTTGACGCATGTCGTGGACGGACGGACGGTGGCGACTTCTTCAAGGGAAATTGGAAAACCAAGATGCCGATGGCCTCAAAAGTTTGGGTGTCTAGGACGGCACATGCTCGCAAGAAGCCCTGCACTTGAGGCGGAGTATGTGGCAGAAGATGATCGTTTGATTCGACCAAGTACCATCCAATCCCGCCGATATCATCATCGTCCCGAAGGAAGAATGCGACGTAGCGCCCCCTCTACACACACCTCATACTCCGCTATTGGCGAGTACCTCTTTTGCGGAATCATGCCCGATTCCCCTCTTTACATCGAACCAAAATTCTCCAAAACCATGACGCGATGAGCCCCAGCTCGTAACATGCCGGCCTCAATTCCACGCCGCTCGGACGAAGGGCGGTCACGTATTCAGCGGCTTATCCCAAACGCAACACTCAATCTCAACCCAACCTTCTATATCAGAGGATAGATGAATGGACCACGTGCGCCAAGACCGCGTGCGCTGCTCCGATAGATTCTCGAGTGGGACGGCATACCAGCGGAACCCGCTGTCGACCGAGAGCTCGACACGCTCTGTTCAGCGACCTCCGCTGGAGTACGCCCAGCCTTTGCAGTGGGTCGAGCCTGTGGGGATGGCAGCTTGAGTCTGCAAGGGTGACATGATTGCACAGCTGACGGGCATTTCCTGGATGTGAATCCCATCGGTGGGTCGCTGGTTCTGTTTGCCGACTTGCTGGTTGAAGTATAGAAACTCTTTGCTTTGTACGGGCGCTGGGCTTGGGTTCTCGATAGCTTTGATGCGGTATAGCCATTTGACGCTTCGTGCGCCGATGTAGCTACACAATACATCGTCAGCTTTCGACGCCAATTTTGGCAAATGGTAGGCTTCATCTCACCCAGAGCCATGACTCTCAACGGAAACCCATGGATAGCCGGGAGGCGCTCGGCGTCCGTCTCCCAGCAAAGCAAGACCTCGTTAGCTTTCACTTTGCTCCACTGCACGCTGACCACATGATTCATATCTTCGCCGGCCTTGAAATACGTATCCGCATCGTAGAAGTCCAGGTGCTTTCCACCCTCCTTCAGAGCTTCACATCTATGGTCGGTATATCATCGCGCTGGTTCGATGCTCTATGGAATAATCTAACAAAGGTGAACGCTCTTGTAATCGCTCCAGCGCCGTGTCATCCACATCGTTTTTAACACACTCACTGGCGACCAGCAATCTAGATTGTTAGCCTACCTAAGTGTGCACGTCAAGGCAAGCCACCCTGCCGCACGAGAAGGACCGTTGTGGAGGCATTTTAATGCGGTGTCGATAGGAATTGATTCTGACCCAGCGATTGGGAACACACCCTCTGTTTGAACAAGCTTTCGTGCAGACAATGTATCGAGAGATACAAACACCCGATGGCGGTGCGAGACGTTGAGGAAATACTGCATTCTCATTGTACACGAAGGGTTGCAGAGGGGCAGTATGGTTGTCCATAGCATCCATGCAGCAGAATGAATTTTTCCAGCCACGCACGCTTCCTGCAACAGCAGGAGACGATCAAACAGCTGACACTGGACTTCATCCAACCTAACGTTCGTCCAGGCGTCTAGAGCTTCCAACGCAGACACCTTCACATTACGTTTGCTGAGGGTCGACATATCAAGACAAGCTACCGCCTTCAGATTGACAGGCTTGAGCCGGAACCCAATAGAAGAATTCTTGCGGCTGGTTTGACAGCGTTGCGGATTGGAAGCGGTTGGAAGGGCCGGTAATACGCCTTCCTGTCTGTGAGTTCCGAGAGGCTTTACTTTATGTCTGGATAGACTCCTATGGCAGGCACTGTATCGACTGCTGACCCTGTCTGACGTCGATAAGGTATGCTGAGAGGCTCAGCTCTCTGCCCGGCCGCGATCTTGTGGTAGGCACTGTATAGAGGGTTGTCAACGAATGATGTCGACCTCATGGAATGAGAAGGGCTTCCTTTAGTCGCGCTCTCTGTTTGAACAACCCGGTATGGGAGGCACTGTACTGGTCACTGCCCGCTCGCGATGTGGGTCCAGCACGTATGGAGAGAGGCTCCATCTCTGCCTAGACGGACCCTTATGGAAGGCACGATAAGGGTTACTAACCCCACGTAACATTGCTCTGGCTCACCGAGAAGGCTCCTCTCTCTGCACGGATAGACTTTCTGTAGAGGCACTAGACCAGATAACGGCAGCACGTGATGTGGTCTCTTGCCCGCTGAGACGGCCAACGGCGCATATGGACGAAAAGATACAAAGACAGCGTGATAATGAGTACCAAGATATTTACTGACTACGCCTGACCAAGAAACAGCAAGCTCGCTATGGACTGCCCGCCATGACTTACCCGCCATGCACTACTTGCTCTGCCCAATGGCCCCTTCAAACTTCAGTCTCTTCGCCCTCGGTCTCACTACCCTCATCGTCCTCGTCGTCGCTATCCTCGTCATCGCTGTCGTCGTACTCGCCTGCCTGGCGCCTGGCGTATTTGGGATTCTGCCTGAGCATCTGCTCGATCAAGCCCAGTTGGCGAGGAGCAGTGGCAGGGGCCGGAGCAGCTTGGGCGCGGGTGGCTGCAGTGATCGGCGGAGGTGGGACGTAGAGAGGCAGAGGCGGCACAGCGACAGAAGGCGTGATGGCTGGGACGGTAGCCGGGACGGTAGCGGCGCAGGAAGGACCAGGCTCGACCTGCTGGTCGCTGGTAGTCTCTTCGTTGTTGGTATCGTCGGCGGCGGTAGTGTCTGATGGGCCAGTTTCGGCCACGTTACTTGCTGGGCTGGCGGTCTTGCCATCGACGGTGGCCAACCAGCGCTTGTAGTTATCGTGGGCGCTGTTGACCGTCTCACCCACCTGGACATCGTTGGGCAGGAACTCGACCGGCGGGACGGACGTGATGGTGCCAGCGTCGAGCATGGCCTGGATGTAGTCGAGCACCTGGTCGATACGGTCGTAGTCGTAACCGGAGCCGCAGCAGGCGGTCTTGAAGCTGTCGCACAGGGCGACTGGGAACGCAACTTCGGCGGTAGGCAGCTTGCCCGTGGTGATGCCTGCGTCGGTCATGGCCTTGGATGCTTTCTTCTTTGCCTTGGACGGCTTGGGCGCGTACTTGACATCGTAGTCGGCTTGGGCGATAGTGGCATCGTTGTCGACTTCGCGCAGGAACCCGTGGTAGATGTTGGAGCGGGTGAGCATGGCCTTGCTAAGCTGGACCGTGAACAGGGCGTCTGGACGCCACAGCTTCAGGCGGGTGAACTGGGCGCGGATGTTGATCATGTGAAGAGCCGCCATACCCTGCGCCGGCTTGTGGTAGAATTCGTTGTTGGAATCATTCTGATGGGTGTACTGGTAGCTGGCACGCTGGTAGCACTTGCGACAGTAAGTGTGGAAGACGTCGGTGTCGATGTTGCTCGTCTGCTTCTTGTTGCGTCCAAAGAACTGCGAGATGCTCTTGCGGCCGTAGCCAGTCTCGCCCTTGCCGCCATCGTCGCGACGGAGCCAGGTCATGCCAGTGGTGCAATGGCGGTTGGCGCAAGGCCATGACTCGTCGAGAATGGTGACGAGGGCGCCCACGGGCTTGTTGGTTGCCGAGCCTGCGTTGTTGGTCTGGCCACGATAGTCTGTAGGGATGACGCTCTTGGCAGGCTTCTTGCCGTCGGCGTCGTCTTCGTCGCCGCCTGCGTCAGCCACGGCCTTGTCGTTGTCGTCGTTGGCTGGGGCTGGGGCCGGGCCAGCCTGGTCGTCGCTGGCTGCAGCTGGCGTGGGGGAGGAGGAGACGGCTTTGGGGCCAACCTTTGCCTGGTCGACCTGCTGCTCGGCGGCCTCTGTGGCCTCAGTGGCCGGCTCTTTGCCCTTCTTGCCCTTCTTCGGCGGCGGAGGTGTCTCGGGCTCGCTGACTTCGTCCGTACGGCGCTTCTTGACGACGCTGTCGCGCGCCGAGCGACGGGTTCGTGGTGGGGCGGGGGCGGCGACGGCGACGGCCTTCTTGGCGGTGGTGGTGGTGGCGGCGGCGGTCTTGCCCTTGCCCTTGCCCTTCTTGGCCGACCCCTTGGACGACTCGACCACAGGAGCCAGCTCCTGCTCGTTGGCCGAGCCGTCCGTGAGGTACGTGCCCCCGAAGTCTTGCATCTCGCGGAAGGCGGCCAGCGTCTCTTCGGTGGTGCGGGTGGTGGGGGGGAGGGTAGTGGGCGATGTGGTGTTGGGGGAAGACATTGTGGGATCGGAGAAGGGTGTGGTATATGAAAGGAGTTCTGATCAGAAAGAAATCTAGGATTGAAATGGAAAGGAGGGTCTTCATATAGACCGTCTGGCTATTGTCCAGCTGATCCCATTGTGGTCAGTTCACACATTGACGTGGCTGGTCGTCTGGTCGTGAATGTGACCACGAAGCTCACACGCCCTTATTGTCGCTGGGGCAGCAGACAATAGAAATGTGAGATTTTGGACCATGTGAGCATGCACTGTGAGCTGTTCGAGCCGGCTGGCAGGGGCCTTACCAGGGCTTGTGCTTTACACTGCGAAAATGTTCACACGGCCACATTGTGCCGAGTCGCACTAGCATGCACCGGTACGGGTGTGAAGTGACAGCATGGGAGGCAAACCTTTGTATCCATCTTCAAGAACATGGGCGTAGTCTGTGCAAGCGCGGCAAGAGCCTGCGATAGAACGGACAGCTACGCCTGCCATGCTTTGCCGATGTGCAGGAGGCGCACAAGGTCATATCGTCTCGATACGCCTGCTGAAGTCACTCGCTCCAGCTACTCCGCAGCGTGTCAAGTGTCTCAGTCAATGAGCCTTTGCTCGTGAAAATGCAATGGTACATTCTGTCGCACGTCAGCCATGCGAAAACGCACGGGACGGCCATTGTCTGTGACCAGGCGCTCGCCTCATGTCCGTTCATTCCTGTAGACGGCACGGTCAAGCGTGATCTTACCGTCCCATTCTGCGCGATCGTCAGCAAACAGAGCCCATACTGGCTGAAAACAAGCTCGATATCTGCTCGTGCTCCAGCCCAGGACCTGCCTCATCTGCAGACTTTTGCAATCGTCCCGGGCACACCGCGAAAGTGCAACATCTTCATCGCAGATGCGACCGTTACTCTCGCCTTTCAGTGATACTGCAAACGGCTCTCACAGACTTACTTCTCTCGGTAAGGTACGTTATGTCAGGCCATGCGGCAGCGAATACATACACGTACGCACCGTACAGACCAAAGGGATGAAGTGAGGTCAATTCGAGCTTCGGGCGGATAGAACGGACGGAGCCGGCTCCGCTTAACTTCCGCCGACCATTGCACAGATTCGATGGGCTTTTGACAGCTTGGTGGAACGGCGACTTGCGGTTAGGTTAGGTATAGGAACATCATCTTGAACGGGCGCAGCAGCAACGATATTGAGACGATGGAAGCCTGTCAGTAGCAGAATAATGCTTCGTGGTAGAGCAGCTACGGACGCTACCTTCGAAAAAGATGCTTCTGCTACACGGAGCAACACGTGGTGTAGCCAATGTTCGAAGGCAAGTCTGCCATTCATGACGCGCTACCCACATGGCGACAGAGATGAAGAGCACCACATTTCCTCAGACCTCGAATGCCATCGTCACTCTCTCCCTCAGCTCCTCCACGCCAACGGAGCCGACTCTGCTGACGACCACACCCTTCACCATCCCGCTGTTAATCACCTTGACAAACCCCGGCGTCACCTCGTTCGCCATGACCTCCAACACCTGCGTCGCCTCTTCCTTCCCAATTGGTGTCCGTAGTGACTGCTGCAGCTGCTGCACCAAAGCCGGCATCGTGAAGCTCGACCTTGGCTTGTTAGCCGAGAGCAGCGTAAGAACTTGCGCAATATCAACGACGCGATGGAGAGCTGCTCGACGTTCGAGCTGCGCCTTGGTCGGTGCAGCAGGGAGGCCGGCGGTGTAGGCTTGCTTGGCTAAGATGCGATCGAGTAGCGTGGCACCTCGATTCTGGACTGCCGCGCCAGACTTTTGCTGTTCATGTACAGGCGATGGGGCTGATGGCGCGGCTTTCGCAGCGGCCGTCTGCCCTGCTTTGAGGTCTGCAAGGCGTTGTGCGCCGCGTGCAAACAGCGGCGCGGCCTTTTCGGCAGACTCATTCCTGCGAATCTCCGCAAGAGGAAGTTGTTTCAGGAACGTCGCGGGCTGGCGATCCTCCATGTCCATCTCATTGACCCAGGTCGCCCACCTCTCCCTCACTGCGTCTTCGAAGCGCAAGTTCAGACTGTCCTCGTCAATGTAACTCGCCGCTCTTTTCAACGCCCGTCCACGTGGCTGGGCACGGAAAAGGCAAATGTCCGCCCTGCCGCAGTCCTGCAAGTTGAATTCGGTAGTCTGAAGGTTGAAGCCAAGGAGTTTGCGAAGGTCGACAATGGTCACGGTGCGTTTCCTCCACGTTCTCGTGATCTGTGGAAGCAGTAGACCAAGGCTCACAGGCGACGTCGTTCCGTTATGGGCGAAGTAGAGAGAGAGGGCTGTCAGGAAGGATGCGTGCAGCTGGATCAGTTCTTGGAGCTCGACCGGCAGTATGTCGATCTGTTCGGCTTCCGGGGTAGCTGGCGGCGTGTCTAGTCCAGCTTGAGGCTGCTTTGTAAGCGCAAATGGGATAGGCTGCGATGCGCCGTCCAGCCTCAGCCTGTCGAACATGGCGACCGCGCATTTGCTTGGAGTCTCCTTTGGCAAGAGCGGAAGCAAAGCATGCCTCATGCGCTTACTGCTTTGGACGCCCTTCTTTGCACCATGCGCCAAAAGACGCGGACACTCGTCCTTCTTAGACACCGGAGCTTCATCCTCGCCCTCCTCAGCTACGGACTCCAGACCTCTTTTTCTTTTCGTGTCCCTCTGTACTGGCATTGTCTTCGGCGCTGGAGGCGTAGCTTCGCGCTGGTGGCTGGTCTTCCTCCTCTTCTCCACATTGTTTGCGCTCTTCGTCTTGCTGACGGCGGCGAACGTCTTTATACCCTTCGGCTGCGCGGGTGTAGAGGCTTGTGTTTTCGCGTTCTGCTCCTCGGAAACGGCGTGTGTCCGCTTGCGGGAGAGGGCCATTGTTGACGTGACTATGTATGTGTTGATTGATGTGTGATACGGTACGTAAGATAATGCGGATTGAGGAATGCGAGAGGAGTGGAAGAAGATGTGCGGTCTGGAAGATGTACATAGGAGGTAAGGGGCGCAAATACAGATGAGGGCCGGGCTGGGAACGCGTCGCTAGCGTGCTTAATTCGCGTAGATTAAGAGGAACACGCTTCCAAATCGGGAAACTCAAGCGAAGAAGGCGGACAGCTGACGGCATATCACACATCCTTCAATTGATGTTGCATCCACTTCAGATTCATCCATCTCAACCGATTCTCTCACCATTGCCACATCGACCGCAGTCTTGACCTCGTGCCGAAGCTGCCGACCACTGCATCTTCGATAATGCTTCGTGGGTGACCATGTTCGTGGAGCGACTCCGAGCACTCTATCCACTTCTCAACGTCCTCGGTTCATCACGGTACCTGTTCTTACGAATATGAGCCGCTCAAGCATCACCTAGAATCAAGATTTAAAGAAACAGTACTCGACTATTTAGGTAAGAATGGGCTGCCACAAAGGTTTGTGGAGTCGCGACCCATTCCGGCTTCATGTGACAAAGGAACACTACTGTCCATTCCTACTCGTCATTGTCGTCTGCCTCACGTTGCAACGCAGTAGTCTTCTGAGTTTCGGCGAGGAGTCTCTCTAGCCGGGAACACTTGTTGAGCAACGGCAAGATGGCGTTGACCCGTAGCAAGTCGAAGGTACCAGCTTCTGCAGCTACCAGAGCCAAGCGGCCCAGCACAACATTCCAGAAGCGGCAGCAAGCCAGAAAAACGACCCGGGAGCTCCAGAGACAACGCAGTGCAAAAGTACTTCGGCAACCCAGTGAGCTTGCAACCGGGATACCAACCTCCAATCTCGAGGCTCCGAGCCCAACGCCGAAGTACTTGATCTACCGTCCGCCTACTCCGCCATTACCGAAGCGTAAGCCTTCCGACATTTCAGTGACGTCGCCTGGGGAGATATTACAGGTTCTTGGTCCCGAAAATGTTCATGTTCACTTCCATGGCGCTCCTTTGACCCTGCGCGGCGTGCAATCTCCAGCGACTTCGCTCCTCGCAGCCATGGCTTCGTCGCCGCCGATGCCTTCAGCCCACAAAGTGCCGAAGCGGCGCCGCTCGTCCCAAACGAAGGCTCAACGCTGTCAAGCCGCAGCGACCTTCTATGGCATGCTCCTTCCGATCGCTCGGGCTCTAGCACTAAGCTTCACGAACTTTGACGACGAAGGCGAAATGTTCGAAGTCTGGCACCTGCTCGAGCAAGCTTTGGACAAGCTCGTCAACATCATGGGTCCGCATGGTACGGAACATGTGTCTAACTGCGGCGAACGTAGCAATCTGCGAGGCTGGTGCGCTGTACAGCACGCCACGCGGACGAAAGCGTAAGGCGAAAGGCTCGCTGGTGTGCCCGTAGCTATATGTGTACAATCTTTCCTGGTTATCAACATCGTCTTAACTCGACATCCTTTGACCTGCTATGTACAGATGCCCTGTGAGCACCAAGTGACTTCATGTTCTCGGCCTCAAGGATGCCACCTGGAGCATTCACTAACAACATCAAGAGCAGGTACAGGACGTGGTTGTGAAGAAGTTCGGATAATATCAAGGCCCGCACGTGATTCACTCAACCGCTGAAGGACTGATAGTGGCCGCTAAATGCGACAGGTTTACACCCTTGTGATTCGCGGTCGTGGACAAAGGATAGTAGCGAGGACTTCTTGCGGCGTCTGAACGCCGGATGCAGAAGGCAGTCTTCTGAACAAAGGACGGTGCTCATAGCTGCCGTCTTCCCTTTAAAAAGCTAGTCACTAGCAACCCCAGCGCTTCGACGTCGACTCCATCTCACTTGAAATTCCACAATCACATGAGATCTCTAAATATGGCACCCAAGACTCGCTCCAAGACGACCACCTACCGCGAAGTCAAGCCAAACCCTGAATCCAAAACAGCCAAGGGCAAGGGCTTGGACAAGAAATCTGTACGGACGCCCAAAACGCAAAAGAAGCCAGAGCGCAAGCCTACCAGCACGAAAGACAAGGTCGTCAAGAAGAGACCAGCAAAGAAGCCAACCACGCTCCATGCCAAACCAACCAAACAAGAAGCCCCAGCAACTCCGGAACAGCAAGAAATCACAGACCTCATCCTCCGCCAGCTGAGCTTCATGTCGGACTTTTACACTTCCAGCTGGGCCACGCATATCTACTCCGACCGTGTCCGCACCTCTATCAGCGAGGCTTGTATGGCGCTGAAGGAGATGCGCACGGTGAAGAAGTTCCGTATCCCTTCGCCTACGTGGTACCCGAGCCCTTGTGGGCGGAAATCTATCTCGTCGACGTCCGAGTTCGCGCATTCCTAATGGTTGTCTTGACAAGGGGTTCCGTGAGTCACCTTAGGCAGCTGGTGGCGGCGGCGGTGGTCTGCGGGCGTGTTGCATGTACTTATTTGCATGTTTCGATTCAGGCTGGTGGGCTGAATGTTGGATGATGAGGATGGAAGACTATAGTGGGCCATGATCGTTCGCAATGCAATCGGTATAGTTTAGTTAAATTCTCAACTTGCTTCAGCTCATGTGCACATATGCTCACCGGGCTGGAAGGCAGGCTGTAGCCTACACATTAGGCTTGCACAGCTCCAAATACATTTTCCCTGTCTGACTGCGAAGCGAAGTCCACCTATACAGTACGTATAGTTAGAGGTCAGCCTACTCACTGCCAGCAGGCTGATAAATGGCGAGGCCTATCTCGTCAGCCAATAAATGTGACTCCCGCTTCCGCCGTGAGATCTTGGCCGCTCCGCGAATTGCTGATAGGGGGACCTCTGCGGCAGCGATTGTATCTTTCTGCTAGCCGCAGTATGTCAGCGACTTTTTTAGGTGGCTGCATCGGTGCAACCGCACTAGATGGCTTGATGTCTATCTTTATCCTCACAGAGTAGGGGGCTTCTATCGGAGTGGGCTGGATGTGGGGTATGGGTGCTTTTCTGACTGTCTTTGTAAATATCCTGACGGTAGGCTTAAGAGGATGGACAGGGTAGTCAAGCTGATTCCGAAACTGGCTGTTACGGAGGATGGTGTCAAGATTGCATATACATACGTAGAACCGATGTCTCGCTAAGGTATCGTCATCGGAAGTATAACCCACTGATGTTCTGCACGTGGTCAGCGACGTATGCATACCTTACCTACGTTGGGAACTTCGAAGTACCAAAGGACAGACTCAGCTTGTCACCTCACTCGGTGGTTGTTGGCACTTCAAACGTTCTTCGACAGCTAAATGTCCGCCGGCGCTATACCGTAGCAGGAAGTGCCGAAGATGATCCGCATTGCGGCCACCATGAACCACATCGCCCGCTGCCCGGCCCCCTCAGCCTCTATCTGTCGCGGTACGATCCATACACCCACATAATTGTTTAAGACCCTGCAATGGTAATAGTATGGTAGTCGGCGTCACGCATATCCAGATCAGGACCCGAGGGTCAATGCCGTGGATGCCCTGAGCTCCGCGCCTCAGCTGCCCCTATGACCGGCCTAGAATGTAGCTCGCTCCCAGACGTACATTCATCCTTTAACGGGGGCGGATTGTCAGCCTCACACAAGATCTTTTATTTAGTCCTGCGTCGACTCGTCTCCTGCTGATATTCGTGACACACTGATGTATAGCACCGTGAGGCCTGATCCGACATTATGACATCCGCAGAGACTACTGCACCTTTCCAGGTCGCCATCATCGGCGGCGGCCTTTGTGGACTTTCCCTTGCGATTGCCCTCCAAAAGCGATCCATTCCCTTCCAAGTCTACGAGACACGAGGCTCTTTCACCGAGCTCGGCGCCGGCATCAATATCGGCCCAAACACATTGCGGACTCTCCAACTCATCGACCCTTCGCTCGGTCAAGCCCTCGAGCAGATCTGGTGCCGCAATCCGCCGGGCCGCGAAGATGTCTGGATGCAAGTCCGACTTGGAGCGCCTGATGGTCAGTATGAAGATGCTAAGCTTTTGACGAACCTGATGGCACCTCCGACGGGGAATGTGACGATGCAGCGAAATGCTCTGCTACAACTTCTAGCTGAGCGGGCGGGCCTTGAGCACGCTGTCTTCAACAAGAAGATCGTGAGCTATTGTCAGTCAGATGAAGGCGTAGTGATGAGCTTCGCAGACGGAAGCGAGGAGACGGCGAGCGTCGTGATTGCTTGCGACGGGATCCATTCAGCCGTCCGAAAAGCAATGCTAGAGCCTGAGAATCCTATTACGGGCCCGCAGTACGCTGGGACAGGTGCTTATCGTAGCCTCCTTTCTGTCGAAGACCTGACCGCGGCCATCGGGTCGGATATGGCCTGCACCAGCCAGGTCTTCCTCGGTCCTAGAGCCTACGTTATCATGTATCCCATCGATCATGGCAAGAAGGTAAATGTGGGCCTATGGCCTCTGAGGCCAGAGCCGTGGGAGAACCAACACGACTGGGTCCTACCTGCGCAACGAGATGCTATGCAGCAACGTTTTGTGTCGTGGGGAGCGACCATACACAAGATTATGGATCTGATGGGCAATCCGGCCTTCCTTGCCGCCCATCATCATGCTCAAAATCCCGACTCGTACTTCGATGGCAGAGTCTGTCTTCTTGGAGATGCTGCTCATGCAATGACTCCACATCAAGGCTCCGGCGCCGGCCAAGCGATAGAGGACGCCTACGTGATGGCAGAGGTACTGCGTTGTGTCGACGCTCACAAGTCAGTCTCGGAGCAGGTACAGGCTGCCTTCACAGGATACGAGTCGATTAGGAAGCCACGCTCTGAGAAAGTGCTGCAGACCAGCCACGAGGCAATGAGCTGGTGGACTGGCTTGTACGAGGAGCCACTGACAGATGAGAGACTTCAGAAACTTGTAAAAGAGGCGGAGCAACGTTTCCACTGGATCTGGCATGACGACGTTGCCGCGCAAGCTGAGCTCGCAGTAGGGATCATGAAGCGAAAGCTCCAGCGGTGAGGGAGACGTCCGTCGTAGCACCGCAGCTCGCTGCTGGTGATGAGACGAATAGGATTCCGTACTTTACATTGGACACTCAGCCCTCTTGGCGCTGTCACAACGGAAGAATATTACTCCAGATTTCACTGACAGCTTGGCCGATAAGCAGTGACTGTCACATGAAAGCTTGGAGGCTTTGCTTGAGTGTCCACTCCGAACACAGGTTGGTCTGTTGTATACGGCAAGCGTCGAGCGAAGGCACGATGCGTCCCTTGAGAACGATTGTCGATCGTTCGAGACAATTGCCCAACAAAGGTCCTACATTTCTAGGTTTCAATGGCATCTTATCAGTCCGACGTAAGCTCAACTCCACGTCTCACTCATTCTCCTCGTGTGCCCATCGTCACATCAGCAGCAGGTCGTGATCGGCCTTCGTGCAGGTGGTGAGCTGCAAAGAAGGTGTCTGAGAACGAGGATCGCTTGCTTGGCAATCACGCATAAACGAGGTAGCACAGGTAGCGTTGATAGGCGTTGGAAAGATCAGCAGCCGGTGCTAGGGAGGACGGCGGGCCGGAAGATCATCCGCCCAGGCCTTGTTATTCCTTCTTTTGTCCCTTCTTTTCCCGGTCTCCTGTTCCAAGACTACGACATGTTTGACGACCCCTCCGACTTCAAGTTCTCCTTGACGCGTACCACGCTACCCTTACTGTGATCGTCGAAGCGTAAAGGAGTCGAAGTACACACAACCTGCTGACGTTCTCGCTGCGTGACGTCCTGACCTTCTTGTCATCATCAGCATGCACAGCCTCAGGAGAGTCAGGGGGACCGAGATGCTGCAGACAGTTCCGGATCCAGTCTACTGGCAAGTGGGTACCTACCATACCAAACCAAAGTGAGCCAAGTCTTGGCCTTGGTCGCTCGAAAGAACATGACCTCTCATATCGGGGTACGTACCGGAGACTGGAACTAGCACGACTCGATCTTTGCCCGACCGCAGCACACATTGCGGCATTAGCTGCATCACCGTGCACTTGGCGTGCTCTGCGTGCTGGACGACGGTGGGCGTAAGCGCGTCCTTGACGTAGACTCTCTGCGCAAAGGGTAGCTCTGGTGGGTGCTTAGGCCAGGAACTACGAATGATGTGAATGTAGATCTTCAGGTGCTCTTGGTACACAAGAACTATGGCCTTGCCACTCCTTCTCAGTATGCCATTCGTTCGTTCATTCTTTCCTAAATTCGTTGCAGCAGGCACTGCAAGATCTCGTCCAACTTTGATACCATCATGGCCTCTCCTCGAACCACCTTCGATCGATCACGTTCTCTTGATTCTGGGAGCCACGCAC
Organism: Salinomyces thailandicus; assembly: GCA_005059885.1. NCBI lineage: Eukaryota > Fungi > Ascomycota > Dothideomycetes > Mycosphaerellales > Teratosphaeriaceae > Salinomyces > Salinomyces thailandicus. The sequence goes on along the minus strand of NAJL01000083.1, from coordinate 31,264 downwards.
AGCATCTGGACGTACCCGCTTTGGATCATGCCCTCGTGCAGATGAGAGGTGAACAGAATCCACGGCATACCTATATCAACGATTTGTCACTACGGACGCTTCGAAGCGAAGTCTCGCCCGCGCGCACACCTACGCCCATCATGCCCTCCTCGCGGGCCTGGCGGACCTTGTTCTCTCAAGAAATAGCCCACGACTGGGTCTTAGAAGCACAGCTGATGCTGATGACCATGTCGACTGGCATCCTCGATGCCACTACATATAGCGCCTTTCAGGTCTTCGCCACCAAGCAGACCGGTAAGTAAACCTCCCACTTCAGACAACAAGCAGAATACTCAGCATTTCCCAACACTAACTCGCAAAGGCAACACGCTCTTCCTCGCCCTCTACGCTCTCGACCATCCAATCCTGAGCGCGGAAGTAGAAAAGAACGTCGCAGTAAGCATAGGCATGTTCGTCCTCGGCGCCGCCTTCTTCGGCCACTTGTCCCGCTACGTCCACCAAAAACGCCGCGCTTGGCTCCTAGCCTCCAACCTCTTCCAGACCCTCCTCCTCTTCGCCGCAGCCGCCCTTCGCCAATGGGCCCCGCGCTCCACAACCGGCCCTTCGGCCCTCGGCGTCCTCGCTCTCCTCGGCTTCGCCTCCGGCGGCCAAATCGTCGGCGCCGTTACCGTCGGCATGGCTGAGCTCAACACGACCATGGTCACGGGCACTTTAGTCCAACTCAGCAACGACGCGAAGCTCTTCCATCTTCACAATGCGCCGCGAAACCGACGGGTCATGTTCTACTTTAGCCTGATCTTTGGCTGCTTTGCCGGCGTAGGCGCCGTGAGGTATCGCGATGCTGCGTTGGGATTGCTGGTTGCGGCTTGCGTCAAGGCCGTGGCGAGTCTGTCTTTCTTTTTCAATCATGGGATCGTTAGGGTGGACAAGGGCGTCGATCCGGAGAAGCAAGGCGAGAGGCGGATTTCGGGCGCGGCGACACCGATATCGAAGATTTTGTGGGGAGATTGAGCGGGTCCTCTTCTTGGGTGTGGGGATTCATAAAAAGTTAAGGGTGCTTTCTATATAAGTTAGAGAATAATATCTTTCAATCAGTCTGCGCGTGGTCGCCAGGACCGATGCGGATGTGGATGCGTCTCCTTAGTCCAACTTGTTGTGTCATCGGCGCATGCCGTACTTGCAGACCTTTGTCCTGTTACGCGTCCACTTCAGGACCACGAGTGAGCCGTCGCGCCATGACGTGCCACTCGACAGGATATTCTTCGCAGTGAACTGGCTGGACGAACGTACGTATGTACGTCCAGCTATGCTTGTCACGCTCCACTCCCATTACAACTACCACAGACCTCCTGTATCACAGCCAGACTCGGATCCTCCTGCAGCCACTTGCCAGCCCGAATATCCGGTGATCGCAACGAAAGCTCGACTCGCTGATCGGTTATCGCGGCTAGTTCCTACTCTCTCCCCGCGTCAGTTTTACAAAGCCCCAGCAAGAGTCCACAACAATCTGGAAGGTTTTTGAATTGAAAAGGAAGGGCGTACGGCGCGGAATGTACTCAGGATCTGCTGCAAAGCTGGCACATGCCCAGCATGCGCTCGCTGGCCCTGCAGGATCTTGGTCCGGGCATTGACCCAGCGTAAGGCCGCCGTAGCCCGAAGATAGAGTTTCTGGGCCTGGAACCTCCGTACCGCTGCATCGACAATAATGCTATGCCGTGAGAGAAAAAAAGTCAGCTCATTTTTGCAATCTAAGGAATGAAATCTCTTTCTTTCTTTTTTCCCCGTCGTTGCATGTCTGAAACCCACTTTTGCAGATGTGCTTTGTTCAGTTCCATGTCCGGTTTGCTTCCGTTCTGGGGCTGGAAGGGCTGCGAGGAGAGGGTTTGGGCTTGGACGACGCAGCGGCGTAGGACGACGTAGCCTTCTTCGTTGTACTCTTCGGCGGACGGGCTGGCTCGGATGGCGGCGCAGTAGTTGAGGATGTCGCGGTAGTCGCTCATGATTTCGGTGATGCGTAGGGCTCGTGCTTGGTTGACTGTTGATTCCCAGAACTCGGTCAGCCCTGGCTTTTTAGATGTTGGTCGCGGCTAGGAAGCGTGGAAGACTGACGGCCATCTGCCATTGCTATGGCCCTGACGGAAGCTGGTAAAGTGGTGCGTATGCGATTAGAAGTCGTCTGGTCTCCTATGCTGGCGAGACAGACAGCTTCGAAGAGAATGGTTGTCAGTGATTTAATGAGTGGATAGCAACACCATGCGGCCGCCCCGAAGCCAGGCGGCAACACGAAGAACTATATCAATGCCTGTACCTGCTCGCAGAAAGTATCAGTCCTGCTCCTAGGAGCCTCAGAGCCGCATCGTGTCGAAGTAGGTAGAATGTGGCTTGCATAGTCCAGCGTCCGCGACACGGCTAGAAGGGCAGCTCCACCACTCGGTGTATGATTGCGTTAGGCAGGTCTACTGAAAACGAAAAAGACGAGCTGAATCGCAGATCGTATCTGCGTGCCCGCGTGTCAAAAAGTGTCGTCAGTCATCGTCAAAAGGGGAAAAAGAAGGGTAGAGGGGGGCACTGGAAGCCGTGGTAGGGTGAGCAGATTGAGATATTCAGCTGGATAGATGCAGTACGCTCTCAGCGCGGTCGAGCTGGCTAACGTCACCTCCCGCCAGACGTTTAACCGCTTCCCACGCACCCATAGGCCGGCCCGCTCGCGGTTTCAGGCAGCCTCAAAGCGTCCCTGAGCCATGCGCAGGTGAGGCATGTGCAGCTGGTGCCGTGGGCAATGGTCTAAGCCGCTTGTGGGATGGCCTGTGGCGGTTGGAAAGACATCAACTACAGGTGGGAGCGATAGAGCCGCAGCGATATGAGCTGAAGCTCCGCGATTGGTCGGGGCTGCATCTCATGTCAATCTGAGTCGGTGGGCAAGATCTGAGCACCGCGAACGATGTCGGTGATGTCTACGGGGCGAAGGTTCGTGGACTCGCTTAAGATGGATGGCTTCGTTGATCCAGGACGTCAAGCCTATCGTAAACGGCGGATCGTAGGCGAAGTGCATGCTCAGGAGGCGTTTTCTTCCGTCATCCCGTTTGAAGCCATGCGCGCTAGCTTACAGGCGGAAGGTCATGACGGCTTCCGCCCACGCGCATCACGAAAGTCAAAGACCGACGATGAGATGGTGCAATAATAATGCTAAGGCCGCGCGCATCTGAGACGGATGAGAACATTTGGACACCGTCTCCTCGGTGGAGTGTCTTGACGGTCCACGGGCGCATTACAATGATTCGAATCATGGTTTAAACTTACATGGTATGTTTAGTGTACAGCTGGTCAAGGTGCGGTCCAGCCGGCCAATCACCGGCTTGACTGCGAAGCTGCGCCTGCGGCAACGCTACCAAAGCACGCTCTGACGCCTCGCTTCTCAGCCTGGCGTTTCTAAGTCGCGGATTTGACCGCGAGCCCGCAACCTAGCCACGACTTGCCAGCGTGGTTGTTGTAGAGAGTCATCTCGTATGACCGCAATGGCCTAATTCGGCGACAGAACATGTCAAGCTGAGCGACCTCAGTCCTTCTCGGCGATGGCTTGCAGCCTCTCGTCTATCTCCTCCTCGCTCATCACCCGGAAGCTCTGATCGCTACCCTCCTTGCCATCCGTGCGCGGTCCTCCAACGATGCCAATCTCCAGTTCGCCCTTCTTGAAATCGACGCTGAGCACGGTGCTGAGCGTGGCGATGCCCAGCTCAACAACATCCTCCCAGCTGCCTTCGGCATTGTCCTTGTTCTTGAGCTTCTTTTCGAGATAGTTCAGCGCTTCCTGCGCTTTCGGCCCGGACGCGGTCGCTTTGTAGCCGACGTAATAGCCTGCTGGATCGCACTTGTACAGCTGCGGGCCGAACTCCGAGTCGAGGGATATGAGAGTGGTCGCCACGCCGAGTGGCCGCATGTATGCCTGTCCACTTCGTAAGCACAGTCATTTTCCGGCCGTTCACTCGCGCAACTTACCCTCTGCGTGTACACCTGCGAGATGTTCGCTATCCGCTTCGCTAGCACGTCGCACGGCATCTCGTAGCCAAACTTGTACCTGAACTCTGCAGCTTCTCCTCTCGCGCGCGTGACCGAAGCTCTTGCATCTGCTATCGATCCAGTCATGACGCAGCCGACCGACGGCGATAGCCTGTAGACATAGGAGACGGAAGATGGGTCGATCAATTTGTCCTGTGCCACGTCTCAGTCTCTCCTCCAGCTGATCCCTCGCCTTGCTCAGCGTCTTGACGTACCGGTACTTTCTTCTGCGATAGCACTACGGCGCAGTCCTTGCCTCGTACTCCAACGGACGTGATGTTCGCGGCTGTGATGGCTTTGAAGGCATACTCTGAGTCGTATCAGCGAACGCTCTTCCATCTCAATTCAGTATGCTGTTTGTTCGTGACATACCAACTTGATAAAGCCGTCCTTGATCAGAGAAGATGGTAATGTGTCTGTCGAAGCCTGCGCTGCCTACATGAACACTGTCAGCTTGAGCTTTCGTTACCGTCCATCTGAGAGGCACTTGCCCGACATGGCGGCTTCTTGCTGGCGGCGTGGTCACTGGGTCAAGGGCGGCACTTCGGTGGATGGTGGAGGTCTCGGATTTTGAAGGGTGAGTGAAGAATGGTCGGTCGGTCAAGGGTGTGTAGAGTGCTGATATGTCCCACAAGGCATCGATGGCCAACGCGTTCTGGAGCTGGATGCAACTGCAAGCTGGGAGGCCAAAGCTCTTGATGCCTCAGGCGTTACGAGCGGCCAATCTTGGGGTTCGCCCGAGTTCACGGCACCCACTTCACCTCCTCTTCTTCTTCTTTTTCCCAACTGACAGCACGACTTTCGACAGCACCACGAGGAGGTGTTGATGCCAGCAGAGGAAACGGCGTGATCAATACCTTAAAGATGCACCCGTCCAGAATGGCGACATTGTCAAGACTCCATCTGATCAACATGCCTGATTCCTCCTGAGCTTGCTCCACGACTGGCGTACATCGCTATGTCGAGCGACAGGCCGTAGCCCACTTTGGCTCCTCTACACTTCAAGCCACCATGGTCACGACCGTGCTTTCTAGCATTGCTTATATGTTGACCGCGATCAACAAAGCGAATGAAGCATCATGCCCTTCCTTCGCTTGAACGTGTATCATTCACTAATACTCTCCCGCCATCAATGAGCGAAATTCATACGTCCGCGAGGGTTGAAGATGCCTACCACGTCTTGCGCGACCCGACGTATGTCATGGTGCTGCTCTTTGCTCGCCAAGCAGAACCTGGAATGGTGCATGGAATCTTCACATACGGCTGTGCTGTACCATGTGGGCTCTTGTATTTGCCACTTACTACTAGATCTTGCCAGGGACGACACGCTGATCTGGCACATGTCAGTCTGCTTTGTTGCTCCCTTCTGTCCACCTAGCAGCTTCTGGAGGGCAAGCAAAGAACCTCGTTTCCGTGGCTTTCGACTGGTTTTGAAGAGACGCACTGCGGCGACGGCTACATCACAAGGCCAAGATCTCCGCGCGTGTAAAGCTGATCACTACATTTACAACATTAGTCCGTGTCACCACGCACCAATATCGCAACAAAGTTACCCAGCAGAGTCACCAAAAGAACGATGCTCAACAGTCAAAGCTCCCAAGCCAAAGATCATAGGTTTGTATGAGTGCCAGCGTCTGGCAATAGCATACTGTGCGAAGAGCTCAAAGCGAAGCTAAGTACGTCGGCATTTCAATTCTTTGACGCCGTCAATTTCGCTCTCGACACTTTTGCGTGGATGGACGAAAGTCAGCGGAACGAAGAGTGGAGCAAGACCATCTTCGGTATAGGCGCAGAGCGCAAAAGTGGCAGGACAGGCCTAATTGCTGGATTCTTCTCGGTCTTCCCGACCGATGAGGACAGCTCAACACCCATCCGGACTAAAGCAGACCAGGAAGGTTACACGCATGTACTGTACTTGGATGTTGCGAAGACAACCTGCGTGGACAGAGTCGAGACAGATTCCGACCTCACGGATCATCTCATGCTGAGCGACGATGACGTGGCATTGGTATCGTTGGAAAATGCAGAAGATTTCCGAGATCCGAGGGGCTTGCTATGATCACGGCATCTTATTCACGCACATCAGGCTGAGAGAGACACGCAGTATACTGCAGATCTTCTCCACAATCTGTGCACTCACGATCAAAAGCGCAACCTCTCACAAGCCGAGCAAGCCCTGGACAGCATTGTCAGTGACTTTGAAGTCAAGCCTGATGCCATGCTTGTCATGGACGCGGACGATACGCTGACTGAAGTCGATGCTAGTGAGCTGTTCTGGCAGTTGGAGTTTACGGAGAGCATGTGCCTCACAAGGTGTTCAGAGGCCCGCTTCGCTACTCGCATCTCGCCTTCTACCAGGCGATGTTGCTGTACGAGGAGGTGGAGAAGCTGCGATTTGCCTATTGGGTCAAAAACGTCGCTTCGCGCATCACTATCCACCCACCGTTCGCCGAGCTCCTGGAAACAGCCAAAGGTCACCCGCAAGTGCGTACCCTAATCATTACCTCCGGCATCAAGCAGGTGTGAGAGACGGCGCTCACAATTGCGGGCTTTGGCGGCGATGTGTCCATCATCGATGGCAGTCGTCTCATGGACGGCCGCGTTCTGACGCCGGCGGTAAAGAGTGCATTGGTCAAGCGACTGCAGGAGACTCACAGCGTCAATGTCTGGGCCTTTGGCTACAGCGTCGTCTATCTCTCAATGCTGAAGCAGGCTGACCAAGCCATTGTCGTCGTCGTCGTCGCTAACAGCACGACCCGCTGCGACGACGGAACGGAGAAAGCGTTGGAGCAGGCCGCTGTCGACATCGACGGCTTCCGAGCTCGTCAAGTCCTCCTATCTCCTAAAACCAAACCACGTCTAAAAACCCCAGCGAGGTCCCTATCGTCCGCCTCCAAAAGACATCCACGCCTCCCCTCTTTGACACCTTGCACCTCATCGCCGCCAAACCTCCACCCCAGCCGCCCTCCTCATCGAAAACACCCAAGCACAGCTCCGCCATCTCAAACACCGCGCACCGTCAAACCCACCCACCCACCACAACAGCGGCTGGTGACATCGCCACGCCCCAAAAGTCCCCGACATCCAGCCCTTTCACCAGCTCCTCCGACGCGCTCGCGCAAGACCCGCCAAAGCCGGTACATCCGTGACAAGAACCAAACGCCGATCATCCCCAATTCCGCGCGAGCGGGGCAAATCAAATAGCGTTGGCAGACTCGCCGCTGCCGCCTTCCCGCAAACCCCGTCTTCCATCATGCGAAAGTGCCGGGGCGAGGTGGCGGCAGCAGAGCACGTGCGAGGTATGAGCGCCATAGTCCTTCGTCGACGCGGTCATCGAACAAGACGGCATCACGATCGCCGGCTACGTGCAATATGTCTGTGGCCTGCGACCTGGGTATCAAGATCGTTGTCGTCGCGGGCGTCGTGCAGAAGGAAGATGTGCGCGGGCAAAGGCTTTTGATGAAGCAAGGCTTGCGGGGCTGTGGGATGGGGACAGTGGTGGGTTTGCGGGTCGCTGAGTGGTGGGACATGGAGCAGGGCACGATGGATCCCGGGCCCAGACTGTTCAATACCACGCATCTGGACTGGAGTTGGGGTACGGGGGCTGCTAACCGTGAGAGGTACTGCAGGAGATTCTACGGGGCAGAAGACCTTGGGCTTGCAACACCATCCCCACATTGGAAGCGCGCGAAAGCGCGGACATGAGATATGCGTAGCGGTTCACGTCAAGACTGGATGAATAGCATCGTACAGGTCTCATAGCTCATCACTTCTTGACACCAACTCGTCCACAATTTCCCAACATCCCGATTCCCACCCTCATGTAATCCTCCTCCTCCTTCTTCCTCATCTACTTCGATCCCCCAAACCACCCCTTAGCCTTCTCAGCCCCTTCGGACACACTCTTATCAAACTTATCCACCGCCTGCGTCGCACCCTGCCTCGCCTCGGCCAGATTCCGCTCGATTCCCTTCTCAGCATCTTTGCGGTAAGCCTCCAGCTTCCCGTCGGCGTTGCTGAGACCCTGCTTGGCATCTTTGACCGCCTGGTCGAGTTTCTGGCCTGCTTCGGCGCCGGTTAGAGAGGCTTGCTTTTGGGCCTCTTTGCCTGCGCCGGGGAGGTGGGAGCGGATGTCCGAGGAGACTTTGGCTGCGTCGGCTGTGGGTTGTTGAGGATGGATGTTAGCTTTGGGTGTGTTGTTTTTTGGAGGGAAGTGGCGGAGAAGGCGAGACATGGATGAGGAGGGGGGGGGGGGTTTGTTGAGGAGTGGGAGTGCCCATCTTACCTTCGAATCTCTTCTCCGCAACCTTGGGGCTGCCGCCGGCGTTATAGAGGTAGTAGCCTGCGCCGCCCGCGCCAGCCACACCAACGATCTGCCAGAAGCGACTGCTGGCCATGGTGTGCTAGGTTTGCTGAGGTGAAATGAGGTAAGGCAGGTACAGGTAAGGTAGAGTAAGGTAAGGTATCTAAGTCTCGAGCTGGCGCTGGATAGTCCAAGTTACGTGGGATATAAGATAAGGTCAGGTAACGCAAGGCAAGGTAAGGGGAAAGCAAGGAAGGTGGCAGGCAGGTGGTGAAGGGACGGAAAGCTGGTGCTGGAGGAGCTCCCGCGGTCGTGCGCCTGGAACCAATCATACAGTACGCTGCTGCCCTCGGACCTACCTCAGCACGTGCATGAAGCCGCTGCCGGAAGGAGTGACCAAGGTACGGACGGGAGTACGCTGTACACAAACCTGCATGAGCTTCAGTAGTGTGGCTTTGAATGGACTGGCGGGGAAGGAGGCAACGTCGTTGTGACGTCTGTGGCTCGAGCTTTCCCCAGGTTTCAGGTCCACCCTTGTCCAGTTGCCAGAGTCGTCACTGCCGCATCGGGATGAGAAGAGCTGTTGTGGCGTATGGAAGTCAGATGTTTCAGCTTTCAGCTTTCAGCAGGCGCGTGGAAACATCTCAAGATCAGCTGCCAAGGAGCATAGCAGAAGTTCCTTCCGCATCCTCTTCTGCAGTATGACACGATTTGGGGTAGATGGAGTGCATTCTAAACCCACACATGCCTACGAATGAATGACTACCCCTATCAGCAAAGTCCCTCTCAAGAACACTAGCAACACCACCTCATCCGTCACCAACCCCCTATCAACCCATCGTCCCGGCATCTCCAGGCGTCGCCGTCGGGTCAATCGCAAGATTGATAAACCCCAGCACGCCACCGGTCAAATTATACCCCATCGATCTAATTTCCACAAAAGGATCATACCGCGTGGAATTCGCCTGGGAGGTGAGGACGCGGTCGTCGACGTTGGTCGTAAAGGTATTGGTGTCGAGGGTGTAGGGCGGGACTTTGTTGATTTGGGTGAGGGTGGATTGGTCGAAGAAGAGTTGGCCTGTGAGGGGGTTTGGAGTGAGTTTGGACCATCTTTTTTCTTTCTTGACGGGGCTGGTGCTTGCTTGGGGGGGCTGTGATGGTTGCGATGATTACCTACCTGTGTGTGGGACTGCGCCGAAGCTGATGGTGCTGTTGTTGTCGTGGACGGTGTAGTTGACGTGGGCTTTGATGTGCATGTGTTGTGCGCGCCCGGCGTAGAAGCCAGGGAAGATGGACACGTCTGGAGGGCACCATCAGTAATTTCGTCCGAAACTTTCGATCGTCGTGGCCAGAATGCAGGAAGTGGGGAGAAGGAGGTCGTACGCTGCGCCAGACCATACTCGTCCGTCTTCCGGATCCCACGCAGCCACCACGTGCCCAGCGTCCCCTCGTCCTCCATGTCGGAGTAGACACCAGTAGCATTTGCGTTCCAGAAGTCGAGCATGACCCCTTCAATAGGCTCGCAGGTCCGGACATCCGTGACCTGGACATCGAGCAGGATCGGAATACCCGGCTGATCCTCACGGGAATCATGCCGGATTATCGAGCCGTTGGCATAGTACGGGCCTTCTTCCGACTCGGGCGTCAGGACGCAGCTGGCGTTGGTCCCGCTGTTGATGAGGTCGCGCACGGCGAGAGCTCCAGATTCTCCGAGGCCTAGAGCGGAGGCGTGCTCGGTGAGGGCGGCTTCGCGCTTGGCTAGACGGGCGTCGTGGACGTCGCGTTTCATCAGGGTGCTGCCGCAGGTTTCCAGGGCGCGTCGCATCTTGGCTTCGTGGGACTGCCGGAACATGGCTTGGTTGGGTGACACGGGCTTCCCGTGGCCGAGGGCGGTGGAGGTTATGGCCAGCAGGCCGACGGCAATGTGGACGAGGGACTGCATCTTCGAAAGAGGTTGGGGAGGCAAGGCCAGAAGGCAAGAGAAGTGAGCGATGGGGAAGAACGTGGTATTGCCTACAGTACCTACCTGGGAGCGAGACCTACCTTTATGCTGCTTCTCTTCGTACCTATACTGGGCTCGACACGCATACTGCTTCCGACAGAGTAGCCCTCTTGGTTGCCCTAGACTGTGCACGCGTCCACGTTGCGAAGTCGTGCATGCTGCGTGGAGGGCAAAGCCAAGTGAACTGGTCAACCGAGCACGTCTGAGAGTAGGGCTCGCAGTCGGAGAACTTCACAGCAGAAGATGGATGAGGTAGGGCTGGTATAACGCGCGGCCAATCGGTGCAGGCGCATTAGAGAGTGGTTGTTGTATTCCAATACCTAACTAGGTACTTTATAAAGTCTAGTACATGTAGGTGGCTCAGGGCAGGCCAATGGCTGCGTCGTCACTTGTCGTGGCGCTTCTGGGCGTTCATGTCATGACTCGGTGTGTCTCTGTCCGATGAGGACGACGACGACAACAACGCCCACAAGGACCAGACGCTTGGGACTAGCTGCGCCTCGCGGTGCCTTGGCGTGTCTCAGCGCATTACCGTACGGATCTTTGATATCGTGTCGAGGTTGTATACCTTACCCAAGTACCTACTGTAGGTAGGTAAGGTAAGGTAATGTTATAGAGAACTTGAAAGGTAGAAGGATGCGGCTTTCCCCAGATCGTTGTTGCCTCACTGCCGGCCTATATAAGGTAGGCGTAAGCGCGGAAGGGCTCGTGGGTGGTGAACCTTCTTCGCTGGCGGCTCTCTGACCTTCTCTCCCTCCATCAACAAGAGGCTGGAGATGAAGACGAGGGGATTCTGAGATGAGACGATGAAGTCATGACAACAATAAGGGACAGACGATAAGACATTCTTGCCATGATGATGCTTCGGGGTAGTACGGTACAGAGCAACAACTACGACGGCGCCCCCCTCCTCTGCAGCATCGCTCACGTCTTCCACCACCACCGTGCCGCCGAGCTTGGCGACGTGCTGCACACTCCCATTAGCCTGAGAGACAGGACCAAGAGGTGACCCCACGCTCGCTCTAGGCCCTCCTCTCTCTCAATCCCTGCCTCTCCACACCTCGACGGCGAACATGTCCAGACGAGCAGCATCACCGCCCGCCCACCCGTCCCGTGACCCCTCCCCTTCTCTCTCCATCTCCCTCTCCTCCTTGCCTCAGCGCGAGAACAAGATCAAGGAGGAGCACAATATCCTCCTCCTCGATCACAGCCGTCCCGCCGCCTCTCGTGCACCAACCAACGACCAACTGACTGGCCTGACAAACGTTGCTGAAGAGGATGACAGTGATGCACCGCCCACCCCGGGGCCTGGCACGCCACTGTATAAGCGCCTGACTGCCACCTCGACCGGCCTACAGCAGAGCGTGAGCGGGACGGTGCGTAAGCAGATCACCAACCAAAAGTACGGCAAGTACCGACGACATCGCTACGCGGATGACGAGGACACTTCACGCATCAACAGCACTACATCGGCCTTCTCCCCCGACGAGGCGCCGCGTGATGTACCCCAGCAAGGCGCAGTTGCGGCACCCACTCAGGTTGGCGCTCTCGAAGGCCGGAAGGCCAAAAAGCAAAGCCGCTGGCACCGGAAGAAGAAGCAGCTACGCGGGGAGGACATACGTGACCAGGTCATTGATATCCTCTACGAGAATCAGCGCGGCGCCTTCTTGTTTGGGATCCCGAATTACAGCTCGAGTAGCCTTCTGCCTTCCGATCCGCGACCCTGGCAGAACGCCGAATTCCGCACCTCGCCTGTCGACATTCGCAATGCGCAGGTGCCTGATCCGAGCTGGGAATGGGTGTGGAAGCAGTGGTACGTGGATATGAGTCGGGATGTCGATGAGGAGGGTTGGGAGTACACGCTGATCTTCCCGGGCCCGATATTTGGGAGGTGGGCATGGCACGGTACTCATCCGTGGTTTCACTCGTTCGTCAGACGAAGAAGATGGGTGCGACTACGAAGACGAAAGACGCCAATGCACCGAGCAGCGGAAAAGGCTCACGAGCTGACTGCGGAATACTTCACCATACGCCCGAAGACGTTACGAGCCGGGACGGAGAGCGGTGGGAGGACCTTGAGCAGGAGCACGAGCTGGGCACGGATGCATGCGAAGATGGAGGACGAGTCAAGCATCGAGAAGACGGAGATACTCAGCATTGCTGACCTGCTGCACGCTTTGAGGAAAGCAGGCGTCGACCGCGAGAAACTGGTATTGGTCCGCAAGTTTGTTGCGAACGGTGGAGAAGAGCTGCACTATCTAAGCGGTCGGATGGAGGAAGTAATGCACCTCTTGATGTATCAGAGCAGCCGACGGCGCCTGCTTGCGGACCTCATCTCCCACCACGAGGACGCGCACCGGAGTCGAGAGGACCTCAGGCAACATAACCACGACGATGTGGATCAGCAGGCCAGACACGAGGCGGCAGAACGGCAAGCGGACAACCTGCATAGGGCTGTGTTGGAGGCGGAAAGGCTAGTCAAGGGCCTAGAGTATTGGAGCGACATCAAGAGTATGGCGCATACTGACGAGCGGCTGCATCATCAGGTCGTAGGAGACACAGGCAAAGGGTTCTCAAGAAGCGCTTTCAACACCAAACAAAAAGCCAGCGAGGGAATGCCCCAGCTTCACAGCCACCCAGAACATCCCACTTCCACATCGACCACTGACAACGGAGAGAACGGCAACCCAATGCACAAAGAAAGCAGTAAATACTTCGACGCGCCGACCTCGCCCCCTTCCTCTAATCCGCACCGCGCATCATCAAACCTCACTCTCCTACGCTCCCCCGTCTCATTCGCCACCGCCGACGACGACGACGGCACCAAAAGCCTAGATCACTACCTCACAGCCCAAGAATCCGCCTCCGACACCAGCACGACCGGAAGACTCAGTCCGAGAAACAGCAAATCCGCGCTAAGCCCCGCGCAAAAGGGTAAAGAGAAAGCCGCGAAGCTTTCGAGTTTGGATGGTCTGATGGATGAGGTGGCGGATGAAGAAGCCGATGAGAAGGCGCATGAGGCTTTTGTGAGGGAGATGTTGGAGAGTGGAGGTGGTGGTAATGAGCTTGATGGGGAGATGGAGGGGGTGGGGACGACGCCGAAGGCCATTGGGAGTCCGAGGAGTGAAGAGGGGGAGGTTGTTGAGAGGGAGAATGCCTGACTACATGGTCTTGAGGCGGATGCTGCGGAGGTGGCGGATTGTGGGGATGCGGCAGTGCAGAATGAGAGGAGCTGGTTTGAGCAGGCTTTTGGGTGAACGGGAGGCTGCATTTGCTTGGTTTCCTCACCCGACCCGGACATAGCGGTCGGTACTTGATCATCATTTTGGCGCTGGGCATGCATAGCGGATTACAATTCGCTTCTCGAGGGACGAGGTTGGGCATCAGGCAGTGCCCGGAACACCTCTCCCGACTTGGAGATCTCAATAGTGTTCAGCGCTTTCGAGTAGGTACTGGTAATCCTTGGGAACCATGCTTCTTGCTGTTGGGATGACAAGGGGCAGGCCAGAGGGACGGTGGCGTGGGTGATGATGCGACGTTCAGGATGATGCAGCAAGAGTGTCAATGACTTGTACAAAATAATTTCGGACAGAGCTGTTGTAGTGATGGTCGTCTGTTACCCACCCGTCTATCACGTCCTTGACCTACCTACTTCGAAGTACCTAGCCCGAGGTAGTTGGGAGGGAATGCTATCGCTGCCTCAGGCATCACGAGTCCCGGCGACTTCCGACCGGACCAGCCCGCCCTACCACCGCTCCGAGCGACCTCGATCGCAAGCACCTCACGCAGCACCACTTCCCAGCACATACACGCCTGCGAAGGAGAAGAGAGAGAGAAAGGGCAACATGGTCAAACCAATCACCGGCGTACGTACACCACATCACGAAGATAATGAAAAGCGCGGACAGGCATGCGCATACCTGCGGCAAGACACAATGGAGGATCTGAAAGCACCAATACCCCCGGGGCAGCTTGGAGACGGACCGACGCAATGGCAATGGACATGAGCTGACAATATGATACATAGATGCTCCGCAGGGGCTTAGTGCTAGATCTGAGTGTGGCATTCGGTATGTACCTCCCATCCTCCGCGACTGACGGACGATGGAGTGAGAGGAAGCAGCGCTAACCATTCCACACACAGGTCTGGGAACCGCTTCGGGTTACTTCTGGTGGTACGGTATGTAAACGAACCCGATCTTCACTGATTCTTATCTGGGTACTGCTTCCTGGTCGAGCGTGTCCGGGAGGGATTTCAAGTGGGCAAGATAGCAAGAGCACCATTCCGGGACGGGCCCGTGGAACAGAAATGCGAGAGGGCATCGAGGACCTTCGAGCAAGACTGCGAACTACGAATGGTTTTTGAGGCGAGAGGGCGAAGCTGACGCGGAATATTGTAGGCTTTCACATGCCCGCCGTCCGCCGTCGTGACATGTTCTACGCGAAGCTCGAGGACCAGCGCGCCGAGGCTCTGGGACAAGTATGAGCTCTGGCACAATCGACGAGACAAGCAGTGGGATCGGGAGACGGATTGGGAGGCCGCAAGCAGATGGATACGGATTGAGGCGGCGTGCAGTAAGCAAGTAGGCTCTGGACGAAGACAAAGTGACCGGCTGCGCAAAGGGGGAGAGCTGTACATATACACTACACGTCGAAATGGAGTAGCAAAACGGGCTTGTACACGTGCAATGATGTCTCCTTTGTGCTCGATTCACACAATGTCGTGGTCGAACCAGCCATCTCCAGGCTAACACCTAACCTCTACCCCTCCCCGGCTAACCGTGAGATACTTGACGCCCTTGTAAGGCTTGACCTCCGGCCCCAGCCCTCGACTCTTCTTGCTATCAACCAGCAAGCTCTCCACCTTCAGCCCGGAGGCTAATTGGCCCTTCTGCGTGAAAGACAAGGTCGCCGAGCTAGGCATCAGCCGCCGATTCCTCTCCCTCCTCGCCTGAACCCCATCCACCGCACCATTGCCACTACCACCGGTCTTCTTGCTCCGTGGCACTTTCGGTGCGGCCGGTTGATCGTCATCATAGTCATACGTCGTCGCCGTGACCCCATTCAGCACACCCGCACCACTGCTCTCCTCCT
The DNA here is from genome assembly GCA_005059885.1 of Salinomyces thailandicus. Taxonomy (NCBI): domain Eukaryota; kingdom Fungi; phylum Ascomycota; class Dothideomycetes; order Mycosphaerellales; family Teratosphaeriaceae; genus Salinomyces; species Salinomyces thailandicus. The sequence goes on along the minus strand of NAJL01000083.1, from coordinate 15,809 downwards.
CATCGTCGGCTAGCGGGCCCTGGACCGTACATCGCAGTACTGCTTCGACCTTTCCATATATCACACCCATGATCTTCCACTCCACCCCTCCGCTCGTAGGGTTCCAATGCGCTTCGCCTCGGGACGGACGGAGGTCTGAGACGTTCCTGACGGCAGCAGGCAGAGGAACGTGAATGGTCAGGTCTTCCAGCATGGGAGCCTTAGGGTCGGGCTTTGAGGCGCGTGAAGGGCCTAGATTGGACTGGAGACTCGCCGTTGCGGACGACGAGCCTGTCCCAGAGAGTGCCGGGGTTGAGCAGCGGACTTCGAACTCTGCGCCGGCTTTTCCTAGTTCCGTATTCACTTCCAAACTCGCTGGCAAGAAACTTAAACCCGTCTTCGCATCCCCCACCGGTGTTTCCGTTCCAGGCCCAAGCAAATCAACTTCGTACCCTGCTAGAGCAAACCGGCCATCCGGCGGCACAAAACTCAAGACACCCTCAGTCTTCCACCGATTCAACCTCACACAAGGGTGAAACACCACGCGCTCCATGACCCCCTGCAGCAGCTCCGCCCTCCGCCCTCCACTCCCCCCCATCGCGCCCTTCCCACCACCTGTCGTCAAGCTCAGAGCCAGATCCGGCACCCCACTGACTTTACTCGTAAACGCCACACTCCCGTACGCAAATGCACTCAGCGGCCTCCCGCTCGGCGCAAGCGTCACGGTTACTTCCTCGATCAAATCCACATAGAGCTCATTACTCGTATGTCTGACTCCGCTCCTACGCCAAGGGACCGCAGACCCCGCCGCTGTCTCCGCGGCACCCAAGCCTCCCCCAAATGCTCCAGACCGCAGAGGGGCTGTGAATCGCCCACTTCCGACTCCGCTGCCGCCGAGTTGGCTGGAAGCCTGCTGTAAAGCCGGCGTGGCGCTGCCGGCTGGGAGGCCGACCTTGCCTAGGATTCCATCGAGGACGCCTGGGCCGGTCTCCACGGTATCGCGGAGGGCATTGGGCTCGGATTCGCACGGGACGCCTGCGTCGGCGAGAGCTGAAAGAATCTGGGCTACTATGTCGTAGGAGGTGGTGATGCGGGAAGCGAGGAGAGGACTACCGAGGAATTCGCTAAGGGCATCGGCAACGCGGTGAAGGAACTCAAGAGTGTCAAGGGGCGGGGTGTCGTGGGTCGAAGGGGCGAGAAGGAGGAGGCTGTCGTGGGTGGTTGTGTAGCAGGTTGTTGGCGGGGAAGTGCTAGGGAGGTAGAGGACGGAGGGGCGTGGTGTGGGATGTTGGAGGTAGAGCGGGAGGACAGTGGAGGCGGGCGGCGGCGGAGAGGGGGTCGTGGTGTAGGTGTGGGAGAGGATGAGGTTGCTGGTGGAGAAGCATTGTCAGTATGGAGGCCGATAGGTGTGGTGTAATGCTCAGCTGTACTTACGTACTTGTGCTCGTCGAAGATGTAGAGGGCTTGGATGGCCGCCATATTGGGAGTTGAGGATAGCGCGGGCTATCGCATTGTCAGACTCAGGTGGTTGAGTGTAGCCGTCGGACGGTAGCGCAGTGTACGCAAGTGTGTAAGGTAGGAATGAGGTGCTACACATGTTCACATGCACCTCCCAATCTCAACTTCACTAAGGTACGTCCTGGCGGAAGTGGGGCAAGCCAAAGGTAGAAGGTGCACCGAGTTGCCATACCAAAAGGTCATTACCAGTACAGCTCTCTTTCGGTCGATGAAGTACAATACATCACCTGGCCGATTTGGACAAGACATCTACGATGGGCCAAAATGACAACCTCTACCAGCTCCAACAACCCGCCGATATCAAAGACGTCCTCTCCGCGCAGGAAAAGGACTTCGATTGCCTACCATGCCGTCTCATGGGTACGTCGTCCTTACACTCATACACTCAGATCACAACCAGACATGAGAATACCTACTAATCAGAACATGACAACAGGTAGCGCAGCTTTCACAGGCCTAGGCATCTACTCCTACGCCTCCGGCATGAAGCAGCTCCGAGAACGAGAACGAGAGATCATGAAGAGCGGCAGTCTCGTCGGCCTGGGACCGCGGCGCGGCATGATCTATATGCTGAGTGCTGGGTTGGTCGGGCTGGGTGTGTACAGGCTGCGGTATTGAAGAGACTTGAGATAAAGAAGGATGGAGAAGAATGCTTTATAGCATAGGGCGTACGACTGCCGGTGCTGGACACGCTGGTCTTGATACCCAGGCGGGCTCACTGGAAGCGAACTTACACGCTCGTGTGCTCGCTATCGTGTGTGGAGATGCACCTACCCGACCGAGAAGTCGTCCGAAAGCCGGACACCAACGGCATACGAGATCTGAAAGGAAGCTGTCCAGAGAGCAGAGCAATGAATGTCTCACGTCTCGCCGCGCAAGGCCGGGTCAAGTTATCGCCATACCATCACTCTCGCGCACCAAAGCGATGAAGAAAAGCGGCGAGGAGCACTTGACAGAAGGAGCAATACGCCATTACGGGAGGGATACTGTCGCAATGCAATACGATCCCCATGTCGACGTTGAAGTACAGACGTGAATCTGCATCACCATAGCCGTGGCCCTTGCGAGCCTCAATCCGGTGCAACCTATCACTATATACATCCTTAGAACGAAAGCGGTCAAACAGCAAACTTGGGAACATTGACTCCATTGCCATTGGCCCACACGGACACCCAATCACCCCCAAAGCATGCCCAGGTCGCCAATACGAAGTGCCACTCTCCGCACCGTCCGACCACCCTACCCCTCGCCCCTCCCCGTCTTTGGTACGATCACGCTGTGCACACTCCTCAAATGCTCGCCCATCTTATCTCTCCTCGTAAACCCCAGCTCCCCTCTCCGATGACAAACTCGCCCTGTCTGGGTATCCACGTAGGGACAATCGACCAGCTGGAGCGCTGAGCGATCATGCACGACAGCGACATGGCGCTGGAGATCTGCGTGGCGGGCGAAACTGCGTTGGTCTCTTGCACAGGGGTTGTGGAGGCAGAGGTAGCGGGGGTTGGAGGGTGCTGGATCTGTAATGGTGGGCTTCTGCGATGCGGGGGACTGGATTGTGGAAGAGGATTGTTGAGGTACTGAGGTGTACCGGGAAGTCGCGTAGAGAGGTTGCGGCTGTGTCTGGTAGGTGGTGGAGGAGTAGAAGAGAGGCTGCGGTTGATATGGCGGATATTGACTCGCCATGCCTGGGCTAGAAGCCGAGGATCACGATCAAGTTAGTTGTTGGATACTAGGAGCTTGAATCCGGGCGTGGTAGAGGCGCGGTTACACTGGCTGCATCACGGCTCTTTATACCTAGTATGTCCTCGCAAACGTGGCACAGCAGTAAAGGGCAACGAGCTCCATCCCGTCCAAGGCTAATATCATCGCCTTCAGGAAGGCAGATTGCACTTCGACCGCTGGCGGCCTCCGAATGCCTCAGCGGGCGGCGAAGATCGTGGCTGACGTTGCGGCGAAGGCTCTCGACCACATGAAACTCAAGGCATGCGACAATCAGATGAGAAAGCGGCATCAGGGTGCACGGCTGTGTATCCCACCCTCGCGACAGAGGATAGATGCGAAAGCGACGTACTGCCTTCCGGCATCGGCAAGGCGTTAAGGCACTTCGAGGCAAATCGCTGCCGTCTTGCTCAGTGAGCAGGAAGGTCGTCGGAGGCTCAACATGCCGCTGGACGCAATGCCGAAGGTGGAAGGTATACTTTGCCTTTTTTGCCAGCGGAGCAATACTGGGGAGTTGGGTTGAAATCGCTGCGGTAAAGCAACGGTTTTGATCAGAGTTTCGCCCAGTACCTTCGCCCACCGGCGCGTGTGACCGATGGAAGCGCTTAGAGAATGGACATCTTGAAGTTAGCAAGGTCGACATTGTGTTAAGCCCCGACGCGTAAGAAGAACACCAGCGACACAATTGAAATGACGTGGTTCGACGCTGCTATGCCAAGCCTTTGCCTCGTCGCCTTGGCCGTAACTTAAGGCGTAGATGAAGAATGAGGCTGTATACCATAAACCACTTTTGCAAGGAGGCGCAGCGGCTCGAGCCACTCCAAACTTCAAGCATGAGTTGCCCGCAAAGGCTTCCCATGAAGGCTCTCGGGCCTGAATGCAGACACTAGGCATACAGACCGTAGACACGATTCTGGCTGATCAGCTTGTCGGCTCTGGCATTGCGCTTACCTGTCCTATGGAAGTCGGGAAAGGTAAGTTGAAAGATCAGAAAGGTGGAAAACGAGCGCCCCAAGGTCGGTGGAAGGGGCGCTCACGAAAGAAGATCATCATTCACCTCAGCTTGCTTGAGTCAGCATGAGGAGCATAGCTACGAGCTCGCTACACGTAGTCGTACAGTGCGAAAGACAGCCAGAGTTGTCGCTCTTCCGCACAAAGTCAGTGCCAGGTCGACCTATAGGTCGTCCTCTAGGAACTTGTAGGCGAATTTGAAATCCGCCTTTCTTCGGTTCATCCTGCAACCAATAAGTCAGCGTAAATTCCCGGCAGACGTCCTCTAAAGTAGTGCCCTCCAGGACAAGAGGCAGACTTACCAAGTACTCTCGTAGTCGAAGAACCTGTACGTGCCCTGCTCGAACTCCTCGCTGATAACCTTAGGTTCTTCGTGCCGTTGAAACCACGTCTGGTACTGCTTGTGAAACCTCCAACTCTGTCCCTTTAGCGCTTTGGCTGAAAGGTACTGATGGTATGATTCCGCGCCGCTGTGTTGAACGGGCGCTTGTGGCTGTTGTGAGCCGGCAAGAGGCGGCCCTTGTTGCTGTTGGGAGGCGTACCCGTTCTGGTGGTAGTAGAAGAGATAGAAGAGTGTGTCTGTATCTATTCGGCCGTACAGGCGTGGGTCGTTGAAGACGGAGAGAGGTGTTTGGGGATACCATGCCGGCGTGTATGGGTATGGGCTGAGCGGAGCGTAGTGATTCGGTTTCGCCGCATCACTCGGTACGGGCGCTGCTCGCCTACTCGCCTCCAGTAGCGCAGCATCCACAGGCTCTTCAGCATTCGCTCGCTTCTTGCTGTCTTCGAATGAGTTTAGCAGGTCCGTCAGCGAAGAGGGCAAGTGGTAGATGCTCTCTTCCTCCTCCTCTTCCTCCGGAACAACCTCGCCGTTGAGATTCAGGATGCCCGCAATGCCAGAATCTGGACTAGGTGGCTGCGCGGCTTTCGCCGGTTGAAGATGTTGTAGCGGCTGCGCTTGCGTGACTTGGGGCGAGGGCTTCGCGGATGCAGCTTTCGACGCAGGCTCTTCCCTAGGCGCAGGCACAGGCTGCTTCGCCTGCTCGGCAGCCTTCGCCGCTTCGGCAACCTGTATGATCTCGACTGGTTGGCTCGCCACTGCGTTCGGACTAGCCTCAGATGTGGCCTGCTTTGCCGACGCAAGACCCGGAGGTGGTGGTAATGGAGCAATTCCCACACCATTTCGATCGCTTGCCGCCGCCGCTGCAGCTGCAGAGGCATACTTCAGAGGCTGGCCGGTGGGAATAGTCGGTAATGGTGCAGGTTTCATGTCGGTATGCTGAGGCTGCTTCGTCTGGGCCGTATTGGATGGCAGGCTCGAGTGAAGCGTTGATAATGCCGGAAGTGGGCTCTTCATCTGCTGAGTGCTACCCCGCCTACCAGTCCCAGCAGGAGCAGCTTCAGAGATGGACTTTGATTTTGCGCTCTTCTCGCCTCCTACGCTCCCTGATCTTCCACCAGCACTTGTAATCGCAGCTTCCGATTCGGGCGTCTCATCCGCTACACTCGCCGCGTCCTGAGAAGATACCTTGTCCATTTCCGTGCCAACAATGCCATACCCCTCTTCCTCCTCGTTGAGATTTAGGTCATCGTAGAGGGTGTCGTCCTCCATGAAGTCCACCTCCTGATTCGACTCCACATAGTACTTGATGCCTTCTTGCAAGTCCTTGACTGTGTCTGTGTCCACCGACCCGTTCTCCAAACTTCGTAATAGCACCTCCAGCTTCCCACTATGCCACTTGTGCCTCTCTACTGTCCTCTCCAGCTCGCTCAGCCGATCTGCTCTCCCGCTGTCACCCTTCTTCTTCTTCAGCCCAGCTTGTAGCGTCTCGGCCTCGGCTTCTTGGCTTTCGACCTGCCGCGCCAGCTCGTCGACCATGTCGCCGATGAAATTGCACATCTCCAACTTTTCCTGCTCCTTCGGATCTAGCTTCGCCGCAGCTGACAAGCCTTCTTTCGAATATGCCTTTGTCTTCATCTCCTTTTCTACTGCTTTGAACATCTCCATTCGCTATCATCATAGTCAGCATGCGGCCACCCCAGGCTCCGTATACTCTGGCACATACACTCTCAATCAGCTTCCGCTGGTCCATCAAGGGCTTCTTGTCCTTGATGTCGTTCTGGCTCGCCCATCCTTTTATCTTGTCTCGACTGCGCTGCAGCTTCTTGATCTCCTTCTTCAAGCTGTCCTCGAGCTTGTCTTTCTGCGAGGCATTGTTGCTGCCTATTAGCTTGTCGTAGATGCCATCGAAGGCTTGGATTCCTTCCGCGACTCGTTTGAACTCCTGCGAGGGCACACGGCGGGTCAGCATCGGCCGTAGGGAGAAGTATCACTGGGGAGCAAAGGACGCACCTTGTCAATCTCCAGCTGGAGCTTGCGCGCGGCCATCTTGAAGGCGATAGATGGTGGTTGTCGTCACGCGCACGTAGGTAGTCTGGCGAGCAAACGCTCTACCGCTGTCGCTGTCGCTATCGCTATCGCGCTCTCCCGCGGGGCTGCGGTCCGGTCCACGCTCACGTGCGGCGCAAGCCTCGTCCCGGTCGTGCCGATCTCGCCAGGGGATGTCGTTGTCGTCGGCGTCGTCGTGTCGGCGCGCGGAGGTGAGTTGAGGGGGGTAACTACTACTGCGGCAGATCCAGAGGTGAGGTGAGGTGAGCTGAAGTGTCTTGGCCCCAGCCGGGACCAGCGTGCGCAGCTCCGCCGACGGGACCCTTGCCTTGCCATGATCGACGCGCTAGTCGCAGTCTGATTTGCGTGGCGGATGCACCGGCTGCTTCAGCTCTCCCATGCCCTTTGCTGTACCTGCTTTAGGCACGAGATTTATGCATGCTATATAATCAACGAAGGCACGGATCTGCAAGGTAAGAGATTTCTGAAGCTCCAATACAGCCATTCAATTCCACACTTTCATCCCTCAGCTTCAACTTGCCAAAACCATCCAAGCCAGACGCTGTTCCTTCGTACACATCCCTCCACAAGGCACACGCAAGATGGCACCAATCCGGATCGGCATTCTCGGCCTCTCCCCAGGTCAATGGGCAGCCAACGCTCATTTGCCCTACCTGCAAAGTCCTCAATCGAAGTTTGAAATCGTAGCTGTATGCAATTCCTCTTCCGAAAGCGCCAAAAAGTCCATCAAGAACCTAGGACTTGCCGAAAGCACCAAGGCGTACGGCAATCCAGAAGGTATGCTTCTTGCCAAAGTACGAGGTGGTACTTCAAAGGCACTTGTTCTGACCTACTAGACCTTGCCAGCGACGCAAACGTTGACCTGATCGTTTGCACTGTGCGTGTGGATCGCCACTACAAGACCATCACGCCCGCTATCAAAGCCGGCAAGAATGTACTGGTTGAGTGGCCTCTTGGCAAGAACCTCCAGGAGGCGGAAGAGCTACTCCGACTCAGCAAAGAACACAGAACCAAACTCGCTGCAGTCGGCTGTCAAGGCCGGTTTGATGCTACATTTCGAACTGTCAAGAAACTGATCGATGATGGCAAGATTGGCAAAGTCCTGAGCACCACGGTCGTAGGCCCTTGTGGCCTTACTGGAAGCCCGGCGTTGGGTCCGAGTACGGAATACCTCAGCCAGATCGAGGTCGGTGGAAACCTCGTCACCATTCCTTTCATGCACTTCATGGACTCCTTCACACGCGGTATGCTCTAGCCTACGGTTTTCAACAGACATGTACTGACCTCCACCAAGTCCTCGGCGAGCCAGAAAGCTTCAATTCAGTCCTCTCAGTTCAACGCCCAAGCATCGACATCGTCGACTCAGACGGCTCCGTTGTCAAAAAGAATCTCAAAGCGACCGCCCATGACCAGGCCTCGGTTCAAGGCAAGCTTACGTCCGGAGCCATCTTCAGCGTTAGCATCCGCGGCGGCGATCCATTCAAAGACGAGCCCGGCGTCGACTGGCGCATCTACGGGGAAAAGGGCGAGATCTGGGTTAAGGCGCCAACCATGCACATGCAGATTTCTGGCGGCACGAGTATCCAGCTTCACGATTTCGAAAAGGATGAAAAGACGGAAGTGGAGTTTATGAAGGAGGCGTTCAGCGAAATGCCTCCGATGACGAGAAATGTCGCACGCCTGTACGAAGCGATCGCGGCGGAGGATGCTTCTGCTTTCTGCACTTTTGAGCAGGCTGTTGAGCGGCACCGCTTCGTTGATGCCTTGTACAAGCAGAACGGGGTCTATTGATTTCAGTCGTTGCCCTTCGTGATCCTAAATAGCATCTTGCGGATAGCTTAGGTCCATCACAGTCGACGAATGGGTGTGCAATGTCGCATTAGCTGGCCATTACTTTCATGTTGCTTTCGGCTTGTCATGGCTTGAGCCCCAGTTGGACAGCTCAAGAATTGATTCGTTGCGGGGTATCAAGCTTGCCATATTGATTTAGCGAGACTTTAGACTACCCGTGTGCTAGCAAGGTACCTTAACTTGTATTACTACAGGTACCTTACAGTTCGCGGCAACTTACACTTGACACGAAACCCTGGAATAGAAGCTGTTCCGGGCGAGAAAAACATCACTCGATCAGATCTACCTTATACTGGAGAGCAGTGCTCCTTGTTTATCCCGCCAACTGTACCAGTATTTCGCGACTCGATCTCTGCCGGAGTAGACCTTGCGTCATCTCGCGGACGGGTTCCTGCAGCCCAACACGCCACTCACCGTCAAACTGGTATCCTACCAACTCCCAAGCCCTTGAACATGAAGAGTAAGACCTCTGCCGTCATTTTCAACCCATCCTCCAGAGTCTCCACAGCTGAAACCCTCCCTAGCCGTAATCCAGCGGGTAAAATCCGCCTCAGTAACCGTCGACGGCCAACTCATCTCGCAAATCTCCAAAGGCCTACTCGTCTTCGCCGCAATAGCTAAAGAAGACACGGCCCAAGAAGCCGAGAGCATGGCGGGCAAAGTCCTGCGACAGAAGTTCTGGGACGCCGAGGACGGCGGGAAGTGGAAACGCAGCGTGACGGATATCGAAGGCGAGGTTCTTTGTGGTAAGTCTATGTATGCTCCCTACTCGCCTCCTCGGAGCTTCTCATGGCCTGCCTTGCTTCGCTACACGCTTCACAAAATTCCGCTTTTGATGGAACACGCAACGTGGCTAACCCTAGCGTCCCGCCCTAGTCTCCCAATTCACCCTCCTCGCTTCCACCAAAAAAGGCAGCAAACCCGACTTCCACAAAGCCGCGTCCGCGCAAAAGGGTAAAGAGCTCTACGACCACTTCATCGGCCAAGTCCGCAGCCTCTACGCCCCGGACCGCGTAAAAGACGGTGTCTTCCAGGCAATGATGGACGTGGGACTCGTCAACGACGGCCCTGTAGGTGTCGACTTTCGCTGCATTGACGAAGCGGTGAGCCTCGCACTTCGTAACTCTATGTGCCTTGCTTGCTTGCTTGCTTGACTACGATTTGTCGCCACGCATAACTTATGCTTGAGCCTTTCTTCATCTTGCTTCTCGTTATACTCTTGTGTCTTCTCGACAAGGTACTGGTAGACTAATCTGAGGGTTTTCCCTAGGTGACGATCGAGATCGAGACGAATCCACCCGAGTGGAAAGATCCCACGGGCTTTGCCTCGGCCAAGGGCCAGAAGCCCGAGGAGGGCGATACGCTCAAGGGCCATATCCACAAGCGCTTCGAGATGCCCGCGAGCTTGCTGGAGTGAACTTCTAAGGATCAATACCAGAGGTGACGGCCTCCCTCACGAACGATGCGTCATCGACACAGCGACATGTCGCGGAACTCCTCGATATTGCATGGTCTTGAGTGCGTCGTTGAAAGCACCCGGGCCAGGCTTTGAGGTGCTTTGTGCTGGTTCACATCCGCCGAGCAGGACTGGAGTGTGCATTGGCCAGCACAGGGCCAGCACAGTGCCAGCAAGATGCCACGGAGAGACTCTTACATCCGCAGCCAAGACGCTGTTCTGCATCGCATGCTGTGGTGTGAAGGCGGTCAGCCTGCCTAGAGACTTACCATTCTACCCCGGGACTGGAACACCTGTGCGGCAGCAGGGTCTAGGACGGCTTCAAGGGATGGTATCGACTGGTGGCGGCGGGTGTAGAGACATGATGAAGAGAGCTGGAAGAATGCTAAGTCAATACAACTCCTACCATGCATGTTTCGCCATCTATGCTAGACTCTATCCAACGCTACGTACGCTCGTCATAACACCAATCAATGCATAGCTACACAGCGGCGCCAAGCCGTGTCCTTTACAGTAGCAACAGCAGTCTACTGCGGGACGATGACCGCGCGGTATCTCATGTCACCGGCGTCCAGCTTGTTCATGGCCGTCGTGATGCCCTCCTCAGTCATTGGGAACTTCTCGATGATCGGCTTGATCTGGTGCAGAGCGGCGAAGTCAAGCATGCGCTGGTGGATGTAACGCGAGGCGACAACGGAGAAGATGACGCGAATGCCGTTGAAGAGCGAAGGCATGTAAGGGATGGTAAAGTCGCCGCCGGCGACCGAGAGGGGGTAGATGATGGCGTTCGGCGCCAGAGTCGGGATGATAAGATCCCACTGCGGCTGGGCGGAGGTGGTGACGAGCAGGCGGTCAATTGGCCGCGAGACCTTGAGCTCCTTGGCGCCCTTGGTGGCGACGAACTCGTGTGCGCCGAGCTTCATGGCTTCCTCCTTCTTGCTGTCCGTGCCAGAGAGGACGACGACTTTGCAGCCCATCTTGGCGGCGTACTGGATGGCCAAGTGGCCCAGCCCACCGACACCCATGACACCAATCGTCTCGTTCGCCTGCGTGCCGTACTGGTGCAGGGCGCCGAAGACGGTCGCACCACCACACTGCAGCGGCGCGGCATGCTCATCGCTGAGCCCATCCGGGATAGGGAAGAGGAAGGCCTCACGCCAAACACCGTGCGAGGCCATGGAGCCCTGGTCGAGGTCGGCCATACCGTACATGGCGCGCTCCGGGCAGAAGGTCTCGTTGCCACGCAGACACTGCTGGCAGTGCTCGCAAGAGTTGTGTTCGTAGCCCCAGCCTACACGGTCGCCCTTCTTCATGTACTTGGCCTGCGGGCCGACGGCCTCGACGATACCAACACCCTCGTGTCCCAGACCCATGTCTTGGTTGCGGTAGTGCAGGTCGGTGCCGCAGAGGCCGGAGGCGGTGATCTTGACGAGGACGTCGTCAGCGGAGAGCTCTGGCCTCTCAGTCTTGGTCTGCTTGACGGAGCCATCCTTGGAGCCCTTGTATACGGTGAAGGAAGGCATTGTAGCTGGTGGTGATGGTGGTGGTAGGAGAGATGTCGATGTGTCTTCTGTCGATGTATAGTCAAAGGGTTCTTGAATGTGAGAAGGAAAGAGGATAAGTGTGTAGGTGGGCCGGACGGTATATAAAGAATCAGATGAAACCCGCAATGACGTTAGCTCTCTGGCCGTGCCTGGCCTACCTCTGAAGACTCTGAGACCAATCTTTCAAGCCTACCGCTGCTGACCAATACTTCCTTCGCGTCGCCTCCCGCCGGCGGTCAAGGTGTCAAGCCAGACGCTAGTAGGACTGTTAAGCCTGGAGGACTGACAGGGCAGCCTCTTCATCATGCCTGAGTGAGAGTGACAGCATTCCCGCACGACAGCCACGTTGCAACGAAGCTGTTCAGGTGGAAGATGTGCTTACATGAGCAGTGAGAGGCATCGGGAATGTTGCGGAAAGACAGATCGTTGGCTGTGGGCGGTGGCGGGTCGACGCGTCGAAGTCGCAAAAGTTCAGTTCAAGTTCTTCGGTTGTCACTCGGCACTTTCATCATCGACCCGGGCGTTTCTCGCGCTTGTTGCCACGCGATACACCTTATCGCAGCCCTATCCTGACCTGACATATCCGTAGGGCTGAAGACGGTCTGTGTTTCTTGGACCAGCCGAAAGTTCCGTTCAAAGTTTTAATCAAATCATTCACGCATGTGAATGGAGACTCTATGGCGATGTCATCAAGAGTACATCGATAACAGCTCCGGCTTTTGAAGTCCCACAACAGCAAAGTTGATCTCATAGTCGATGTGTACCTGGCATGGTCGTGGGATGGACCACGAAGACGGGCCTTGTCACTGCCATGCAGCCATACTCTACGTTCGTAGTCGGGGACTACGCTGACACACATCAAGTGTGCAATGGCTTCACGAAGAATGAAAATCTAATCCCAGTACTACGTCCGGAACCGTCTAAACAGGGCATATTGTGACAGCATCCATCGCCGTGTTGAACTTACTGGTATTCTTCCATGCTATCAATGCTTCGACTACTGCCCGCTACCTGCGCCTGGAGTCTCGCTGATCTTGTAGACATACTTGACGGCACTGGCAGTCCCGTCCTTGAGGTTCTCCAGCCCTTTCTGAATACCACCAAGGCCGCCAGGGATGACCTCTTGCTTCTGACCGCGGAAGAAGCCCTCTTCCAGACCACGCGTGAAGTATCTCGAATAGACGTAGCCCAGATCCTTCACTGGGCCATGTACGCTGCCTACGTTCGTCATGCTCTGCTTCACGCCCTCGGGCATCTCACTGTAGCTCCCGGAGAAGTCGCTGCCTGGAGGGGGCAGGACGAAAGTCGCCTTGCCGGTCTTGGTGTCCAGGACGTCGGCAATATTCTTGATGCTGCCCTTCTCTGACACGGCATCAAAGGCATACTCCACCTTTTGTCCCTTGAGCGCGTCTTTCAACCCTTGCACTACCGCCTCGTCGCCCTTCCTGTAATCCACAATCGTGTCGCCCTTGGAGGTATCAATCATGCTCTTGACGTGATCCTGTGCTCTCCCGGCAACGCAGATCAACGGGTGGATGTTGCTGCGGATCGCCAACTGCAGGACGTAGGTTCCCACAGCCGACGAGGCTCCGTAAACGATCAAAGGGCAGGGCTTTGTGGCGGGCGACCATGGTTGAGGAAGGTCGAGACGATCGCTGGCGTACAGCCCGACAGCTGCTGTCAGGGCGGCTAACGGGATCGCTGCTCCCTCTGAAGGAGACACAAGACCGCATTAGCAACCACCTTATTCGCTACCATGCTGAAAACAATACACTCACCCTCAAAGCTCGTCTTCTCAGGCAGAAAGAAGGTCGTGTGAGCCCAAGCCACGGCATATTCGGCATAGCTGCCGCCCGGCTTCATCATCTCATGGAACGCCGCGACCCTGTCGCCCTTCTTGAACTCCGTAACACCCTCTCCAACAGCGGAGACGGTGCCCGCAATATCGTCTCCCCCATTCGATGGCGACATGTTGGGCATCCATTCCGGAATCTTCCAATCCTTAGGATTGCAGCCGGAGACTTCGACCTTGATGACCACCTGGCCTGGCTCTGGTTTGGGGATGGGCGAGTCGATGATCTCGACTCTAGGGCCTGCGTGGACAATGGCTTCCTTCATGATTGCGTTTGTGTGGTCTTGTGTGCCTAAGGGGTTTAGTGATGGATGAACGGGCAGCGACGAGAGATGTGTGGAAGTTTAAGGTGGTTTTACAAAGGTACCTACTACTTTCTTGTGCTTTTCGCACTGATTCTTCGTGCTACAACGGGCACGGCGCCATCCGCCATAAATGCATAAGAGGCGCACGATTACAAAGCTCTGGAGTAGTGGAGCGGAGTGAGACGGAAAGCATGCGGTGTCCTTCATTATTATTCATCAACGTGAGGTCCTCGGCAAGACAAATGGCGTCACTGCAGGGACATTCACTTCATGTTCCACGTCGGTCTCAACTCGGCCTGACGCTCCGGCCAGAGCGACCACGACGAGAGGGAACATCACAACCAAGAGGCACCAATTGCAGCGTGGTCATCCTGTCCTCCCGATGACAGTCTCCGTCGTTGCAATACCGATATATCGAGACGCCCATCTCTCGCCTCTCACAGCTCAAGCCCGTGAAAACATCTGGTTGCCGTTGTTTCAGCCCCGGTCGGTGACTGGCACGTACGGTACAATAGTATTTCTGGTTGGCGACGCGTCTTCGACTCTCTGTTCATCAGCCCCTATGCAGGCCAATGTCTCAATGTCTCTCTCATCGACCTGTTCGATCGTTTGAGACATGGCGTTCGTCTTGCAACGGCTAGGCGTTGTTTGGTCCAAGACATGGAGTGGCCTGTGTCAGTCACAATCGGAGACGTGAGTGGGTGTAGACACTCAATAAATACCAGTCGTTGTCGTCCCTACCTTATGTATTACCACACATCGTCTTTCCTTTCTCCCCTTCCATCTCTTTTGTGTCGAGCTGGGTCTCGATTGTCATTAACCAGAAACATCACAATAAAAAGCAAGATCAGCGGGTTCGGGGCCTGTAGACATGACAGGCCTTGAGGACAGTCAGTGGGCGCCAAAGAAGCCTAAAGCACCACCAGAAGACAAGCCCGCCACAGAGCATCCTGGTCCAGCCCCAAGTGGATTTCATCTCGAAGCGGATGACCAACAAGCCGAGAACGTCTCTCCTCGTCCTTTCGGACGTAATGGGAGGGAAGCTCCCGGATCGAGTCACACAAATACTACTGCGACCTTCTTTTCGCAGCCGACAAGCCTCACACAACGACCGAGAGAGGATAGCAGAAAAGAAAGCCTTGGCACACCGGCTACATTCTCCAACAACACGGCTTCCAGCGAAACAAACCCGAACGCTGGCCTAGCTAAATGGGCTCACCTCTCCCATTTGGTCCTCCCCGAAGATGCTGTCCCAGAGATGTCAACCCTAACAAACCAAGACCGACCCCACGGCATCCCGCCTTGGGTCGCCAAACTTGGCACGCACACGGAAGATGATCTAATAGAAAGGGGGGTTCGATACGCGGCAGGTGTGGTGGCGGGAAAGAAGACTGGAATCCTGTGGGCGCAGGCAGAATACGAACGAGGCCGTGGCGTAGGTTTTGAGGAGGGCCAGAAAGCCGGACGGGCTGAAAAGGAAGCGGATTTCCAGGAGAGCTACTCGGGATTGGCAACCTCCGCCAAAAGGCTTGCGGCGAGATGGGCGGAGGAACACGCGCGGCAGGAGTACGAACGAGGTCATGTAGCAGGTCTCGAGGCGGGCCGGGTGGCGGGGAGAGCTGAGAAGGAAGCGGAGACCCAGGAGCGGTATGCGGCTATGACGGCGTCTGCCAACGAGCGTTCCGACCGACGTGCGCGGGAGGAGTATGACCGGGGCCTTTCTGAAGGAATCGACCGTGGGTATGCGCAGGGCCATGCGCTCGGGAAGCTTGACGGAGCAGAAGAGGGTCGGACGGAGGGTTTCGACGCTGGGTACGCGGCTTGCATTACGGAGATGCAGGAAGATGCCGAGGAGGAGGAGGAAGAGGAGGAGGAGGAGGAGGAGCAGGAGGAAGAAGACGGACCGGAAGACTGTTTGATTTGCTGCGACGAGATGGGAACGTATGGGGGTACCAGAGTCTTTCCGTGTGCGCATATGTTTTGCAACGGGTGTGCGGACGAGTGGCTCAGGCGTAATCCAACGTGCCCGACATGCCGGGGGTACGTGGGGTTCTGACGATGACAATGCCGACGGCCGGATTGCTGGTGGGAACAGCCGGTACTGTTCGTGTTGATTGAGAAGTTGAGTGAGAAGGAGGGAGGCGGAAGAAGCGAGGTCGAGGGG